>DWHM01000098.1:0-11691 GCA_018247595.1 Losaria neptunus creber | reverse complement strand
CAATATGGGTATCAAATAATAGGACTACACTAGCAGTTGTAGGTTTCAGTGCGCATAAAATGAAACCGTTTAACTTAAAAGTTTTTTTAAGTAATTTATTTATTGTATTTGTTTTATCTTTTATTTCCACTTTTGTTCTTTCATTTTCTTAGATTACAGCAGGTTCTGTCCTTGTTTCTTTTTGACTTGATTTATTTACATTTATAACCTTATTTACTACGTACGTGCTGGAGTTTAAACTGTGTGTAGTTAGGATGTGCACAGTGCGCCGGCTGGTGGTTAAGCGCAGGGGTTGTGCTCGCCGGTGGTGTTCACGTGGGAGCAGGCGGCGCGCTGGCCAGCAGGCGCGGCGACCCTGAACAGCTTCCCCTGCGGCATGCACACGCACACCTTGAACTGCCCAGCGCCCGCCGCGTACCTGATGGTGAAGGAGTCGCACACTTTTTTTTCGTATGTACTATTTTTAAGATGGTATGATATAACACCATTGCGCTCGCTTCGATAATTAGTCTTGTTACCGCAGTAATGTTTACTGCTGTTTAAGTTAAGAGGAATGTCTATATCCATCAGTGGAGGTGTACCGGCTGATGAGGTATGGTATATATAGTGGGAGAGAGAAAACTGTAGAATGGAAGTAGTAAAGTAGGGCAAAGGTAGAAAAAAAAAACCCCCAACACATGGATATAGTATACCATATATAAATATAGTATACCACGTGGAACTGCTCACCTGTCGCTGGTGTTGGCGTTGGGGTTGGGCGCTAGCGCGACAGGCAGGTATCGCACGTCCACGAAGACACCCTCGCGGCCGCTCAGCACCACGGAGCCGTTGACCGAGCGCAGCCTGATGTCCTGGTCGGCGCTCCACAGCAGCCGCGCGCCCTCCATGCGGGCGCCCTCGGCGCCGCGCAGGTGCGCCGTCGTCTCCGACCTCAGCACCAGGTCCTCGTCCACCGGCGATGCGATGCGCTTCGTTGAGATTTGCTGTAACGTTCATCAACATCATCATCATCATCATTGTCACCGATCACCACCAATTTTATTTTTCGACTATGCCTCGAGTCGAGCAAGTCGTTCACCTAATGACAAGTGATACGCTTACCCATAACATGTAGAGACATGTTATGGGTTAAGTTATGATGGTATGCACAGCACCACAATGCGCTAGTATCTGTGACATATGTTAAGTCTCGTTACCGCAGTAATTACGCTATCATACATCACCCTTCAGTAAACACGGTAATGTCTGCACATTACTATTTGGCAGTAGGAATAGGAGCTGCGGTAACAGGCATGAGACTTACCACCAGTGAAAGTCGTTATTACCATCACCATTTCAGGCTAATATCAAAGGTAATAGATAAAAAAAATAAATGGTTATAATAAGTAATAACATGTAAAACCTTTTAGTTCAGTTATTAAGGTCAGCAATATGAAATTTAAAAAAAAAAATTTTTTTTTTTTTTTGGTGGAGGCATTGGATAAAAATCACAAGGTCCCGAGGAAGGACAAGAAAAAAGATTATACTCAAAAGTGGGACGTGGGACCAAGAAGGTTGGGAAGCGCTGCTCCAAAAGCTGTCAAGCTATTCCCGTGGTGGAACAGCTAATACGTCACAATATGATGGTCGCCGGTTCGATTCCGGAGCCACGTGGCCACCACTACATAAATCATGCGATGACCAGAAATCAGCCGATTACGTCCACCGCTGGACATTGGCCTCCACCAATAATGGGATGATTTGGACTGTACCCCACCACACTGGGCCATTGCAGGTTGGTTGGGAGCCAGAGCCTCGTTTGTCGGCTGCACCAGCAGGTGAGGTTGACTTGGATCCTATGAGTTGTATGGAACCCCATCACCATTTCTATATGGTGGTAAAGCTGTACCTTAGCGTGCAGGTTGTTGACGCCGTCGGGCAGGTTCATCTCCGCTGCGCCGGTGCTGAACACAGTCTCCCCTGTGTCAGGGTCCAGCAGGCGCATGGAGTTAACTCCCCTCAGGAACACTCCTGACGTGTTCACCGTGAGCTTCGCGTCCGAGCGGGACAGCCTGCAATCATTATCGTGATGCTATCTCTTTCTCATATAGTCTACTGGTAGGTATCATGCCTGTTACCGTCTAGGTAGGTACCACCGCAGCTCCTATTCCTACCGACATATAGTAATGTGTGAACATTACTGTGTTTACTGAAGGGTGATGCATGATAGTGAAATTACTGCGGTAACGAAATTACTGCTGGTAAGTCTCTTGCCTGTTACCGTCTAGGTAGTTACCGCAGCTCCTATTCCTACCGGCATATAGTAATGTGGAAACATTACTGTGTTTACTAGAGGGTGGTGGTCGATAGTGTAATTACTGTGGTAACGAGACTTAATGTCTCAAGGCGAGCTCAATATGGTGCTGTGTACCATCTCAACCAGCGCCATGTTATGGGCAGGTGTATCACTTACCATCAGGTGAATGCCTTAGTCGTCTCGTCAGATCGCATTAAAAAAAAATTGGAATTATCACCTCGTCTGCAGGTTGACCGTCACCGATCCGTTCTCGCTGCTGATGGTCATCGGCGTGTCCCGGAAACTCTCCAGCAGCCCGTCCCTCTTGTACACGTGGTCCAGGTCCGTGTGGCCGAAGAACTTTATGGCGTTGTGCTCCGGCAGGAACTCCATGCTCTCCATACCTTTGTGTAAATACTTCATATGCACTGGGGGTATATCTGACCAGGTAGCTCAAAGTCGGAAAAGACATTTTATATATTAATAGATAAAATAAATAAATAAACAGCTGTTCCCACTGTTGGGAAATAGAGACTTCTGGGATTTAAAACCATTTATTGACCACAATGGCCAAGTGCTGGTTGGCGGATGTCAATTTACCCTTTACTTTGGCTCTATGAGCTTATGTTCGTCTTTTTAATAAATAGTACAATTTTTTTTTATTTATATGGCAAGAATATTTTGCCAGTGTCATAAATTGTAGTTTTAAAAATATCATATTCATAAACGAATAAATTGCTGCATATTGGTTTCACTCGAAGATCTCCACATCGGACCTGCCTGCTGACTCCATCAGGTGGTACAGCTTTCCTTTTTTTTTTCGACTAGGCGACGAGACGAGCAAGGCGTTCACCTGATGGTAAATCAAATGCTTGCCCATAACATGGCGCTGGTTAAGATGGTATACACAGCACCACATTGCGCACGCCTTGAGACATATGCTGTTGAGTCTCGTTACCCCGGTAATTTCACTAGCATACAGCACCCTTCAATACACACGGTAATGTTCGCACATTACTACTTGGCAGTAAAAATAGGAGCTGCGGTGGTACCTACCTAGACGATCTCCGGTAAGAGACCTACCACCAGTACACCTTGTCGAGGCCGTTTGAGCTATATGTGTGATGGTAAGCGCTAAAGCACATGTGAAACGAATATTACCATATCCAAGTCTTAACACCGCCAGGATGGTGAACGTCAGTACCAAGTTCCCGATCGCGAGAATGAAAAGCAAACACACGAGAGTCCAGAACGCGAACGTCCTCCGGCCGCCGTGAGCCGCTTTGGTGACGTCGTTGCCGTTCTTGTCCGAATAGTTCCTGACACCATTTCCACTGCTTTTATTCACAAACACCTGACTGTGCGTCGGCGTTTTGGTGATCAGCGCCTTCTCCGCTTGATTCCTCTCCAGCGTGCCCTCGGACATCGCGTCGGAGGTCGGTGAAACGCCGCGGAGCCCGACTAGCATCATCCGATCTGTTTATAAATTTAATTCCACAAATTTATAAATAGCACAGCCATGAGATTTTTCACTCAATCAAAATATTGAGCGGGTTTTCAGCTCTCCAGTTGGCGGTTACGGTATCCAATAGGGTTTAAGCTTTTGTAGCGGCTTTAGATACTTGCATATTAGCCTTAAAAAAGTTACAGAAGAATTAAGTTACATCAAATTTATTGCCGTAATTAATATTTTTATAGTAAAACATAGATCTTATTAAATCTTAAGGGTGTTAGAAAGGTATTTATAAATAAAACCCGTAATTCGTTAATAATACTTTTTCTTTTATCTAACTAGTCTCAGAAACAGCGCGTGCCGGCATCCCTTGTATTCGATGTCGTAGTATTTCTCGTAGAAATCCTGTACGAGCTCCTCGACCTGCGAACATGTCCGTGGATATACTGCAAGTTAAATGCGACGCGTGCAGTGAAGTCGCCCACGAGCCATTCGTCGAGTGCTGCGAGTGTGATGCATGCCTATGCACCTCGTGTTTCTCGGCGGGCCGGGAGCCCTGCGACCACAGGAACGACCACAAGTACTCAGTCCGCAGGAACGACTTTCCGTTGTTCGACAACTGCAATTGGTCAGCTAAAGAGGAGTGCAAACTGCTGTCCGCTATATCAACATACGGCTTTGGTAATTGGGAGGAAGTGTCAAAAATAGTGCACACGCGATCTAAACTCGAATGTCAGGAGCACTATAAAAAATATTACATTGAAAATGTGCAGTACAATGAGCTTAAGATAATGCCGGAAACTGAACAGTCCTTATTCCCAAAGCCGATAACACCATTTCTGTATAATCTACAGATGAGTGTGAACCCGCCAAGGAATAACCAGTCCGATCAACATCTCGCTGGCTATAACGCATATAGATCTGAATTCGAACTTAGTTATGACCACAATGCAGAAAACATATTCAATTTTGAAGATGGTTACTCAGATGATGAAGATGAAGAGTGTATGGATGCACTGAAAGTCAGTTTAGTTAATGCTTTCAACACAAGACTGAGAGAAAGGCAGCGGAGATACAATATCATCAAGAGACATGGCTTGATAATGCGTAATAAATTGGTTTCATACCTGAAAAAGTTTGATGACACACTGACAAGATGTAAGACGGAGAGGTTAGTCTCTTTCATGCAATTCATGACAGGGATGCAGTTTGATGCGTTTTTAGAATCATTGGGTCTAGAAGATAGCATATTGCAAAGGATATTGAAATTGTGCGATTATAGAAAGAATGGCATCAAAACATTCTACTCGGCGAGACTGTATCAGGAGTTGAAAAAGAAAAAGGCATTAGCGTTTAACGAGCAGAAGTATTTAACATCCGTAATGCAAAGTCGTTATGAGAGTCAATCTCCAGTGAAAAGTAAGCACTATATGATGAAAGTCACCACCGGCAAAAAGTTTAGAAGGTCTTCAATGCCTTTGGACATTGTTGATCTACCCGGTTTCTATCTGCTCTTAGACGGTGAGAAGACCCTATGTTCAAATCTGAGACTCCTGCCGAACAATTACTTGGATATAAAGAAACAACTAATCGCTGAGAACAATAAATTAGGTTTCCTACGACTGCTTGATGCCCGACGTGTCCTGAAGATTGACGTCAACAAAACTAGGAAGATCTATGATTATCTTATAGCGGAGGGATTTATTAATAAGCCACCATTAAATAAACATGCTGTTCTGTATTCATTCTTTTATTTCCGTGTTAACAATAAATTATTTTTAACTACCTACATAAGACCACAACTTCCATTATGATGTGGATGTACCTAATTCAATTCTTTAGTGGAAGCAGAGTTTTTTTTTTAAATCTATTTGGCTGGTTACCGCATTGTTAATATGCCATACGTGTATAGCTGCATTACGATTGTGATATGGCAGCGAGAGTACTCTTACTGGTGATACTTCTCAATTGCCGGAGACTTTCTAGACAGGTATCATCACAGGTTCTCTTTCTACTGCTAAATAGTAATGTGAAAAAGCCATGTTATGAGGAATCGTATCAATTACCATCAGATGAATGCCTTGCTCGTCCAGTGGCCATGAGCACACTTTACTTCTATACTCTCATCACTAAGTATGTACCATGTGAAATTGAAGACATAAGATCATTTTTGAAGCACTAAATATGGAAATTCTTGGTTACATGACCATATCAGAAAATACTCACTTTGAACCCGAACTTCTGATACAGAAATATGGCAGGATTTGTGGGTGAGACGTGCAGGGTGATGTCTCTGCCTGTACAAGTCTAAAAGAAGAATATTAACGGGTGCTAGTTTGCATGTCATAAAATAATATCATACCTATCTTTAATGTAATATAAGCTATTACTGGACTATAATTTTATCTGATGGTAATTGGTGACATATTCATTGCTTTTTACTCGGCTCACACCATTCTTTATAGATTTTTTTATTGATTAAAAGTATATATTTTATTATGTATATAGACAGTGGAAATTGCACAATAATTGCTGTTCAGTAATTTAAATTATAGTTGTAAGTGAAAAAAAAAAACTATTATTTTAATTTGGAAGTTGCTTTTGAAAATTATCGATTCTAGCAACACTAAATATATTATCTGTGCATTATTTACTTTTGACATATAATACCAATCAGTTTATTCAATTATATACTTTACTGTTTGCCGTTTTTTTTTGGATTACTTTTTTATTTTTTTTAGCAGTCTCCTTGGTGAGGGAAGGCCAAGGATCATATGTGTCATTTCTGTTTTACAATTTTGTTTTACATCCATTTTTCAGCAAAATACTAGCATACCTGCAATAGATGGTACAGCATGAAGGTGGCGATCTTGGCGTTCCTCCATTCGGGCCGCGTGAGGATGAAAGATATGTAGGCCTCGTTGTGACCCACGGGCACGAGGAACGCGCAGCCCACCACCAGCTTCTTGTACGTCACCACGCAGCTGTACTCCGGCTGCTGGAGTGCCTCCGACACTAGGACACAGTCCACACAAAGTTGGCACATCAATAGAGATCACTTATGTTACTGAACGGAGGAGCTTTCTATATATATTTTCGATACTAGAAGGAATAAAAAATATATCCTCTTCAAAGTTCTATTATCTCCCTTATTTTCGCTATGTATTTGGTGACCCATATGGCGGTGAGAACAGCTATTTTTTTTTATCATCCATCCTTAAATATTTTTTTCCACCAAGGGTCATGGTTGTAGTCAATATATTATTGAAATCTTTAGTAACATCAGCACAATAATAAAGCTGTATGTCCTTCCTCGTTTGTAGGTTTTGAAGCCACCTGATGGTTCCAGAAATTATTATCGAATTTTTGCGGTACAGGTTGTTCCAAGTTAGAAATGGCGAGTGATGATGGTAAGAACCTGGTAGGTTTTTGATATGTTTGAATATAGCGAAGATGTTGAGGGTAGGCTTACCGTCGATACCCGGCCAGAAGAATTGCGTCAGGAGGCTGTTGACGGGCGCGATGTGCTGCGGCCGCACGTACGAGTAGTCCACACTGGCGTGAGGTGGTGGAAGGTAGCCCGGTACGTTACTGCATGGGCATAACCAGTGAACTCAAAAGTAACATGTTAACTGCTTGTTTGATGCGGTCACTAACCTCTTACCAAGTAACACGAGGGTCTCTGAATAGACTCTTTGATTTATTTTTTATTAAACGAGGCGACGAGACGAACAATGCGTTCACTTGGTTGTAAGTGATCCGCTTGCCCATAACAACGCAGCGCAGATTCAGATGGTATCCAAAGCATTACATTGCGCTTGTCGCCTTGAGATGTAAGGTGTTAAGTCTCGTTACCCCAATAATTTCACCAGCATACATCACCCTTCTCGAACACAGTAACAGAGAGAGAAATAGGGACTGCTGTGGTACCTACCTAGACGGCCTCTGGCAAAAGAGACTCACCAGTATCCGGGGCCATATGATGAGCAGTTTATTGAAGGGGTTCTTACAAGCGACTACAATGGTTCTAACATTCATGTTTTCAGAGTATTGTGGGCAAGTACGCTTCTCCATCTTCAGCCTGGTTGCTGCTTAATATTATGAGAACCTGAGTTCAATTGTTAGTACATTCTAAATGTTGTCTTAATGACATGTATTTTTTTTTAATCTAATTTTTGTTGACGCTGTGTGAACATGTCAGCCTCATGGGTACTTTCAAAGTTCCAGGACAAGTCAATAAAATTATATAAGCTTACAGCTTTTTCGGACAAGGGCTCTGCCAACCAACATGGACATGTAACAAGTGTAATTTAAGGTTGTTTAGTGATACTACCTCTGGTGCTGCGTAAACATTACCAGGTTTTGACAGCAGTGTATCATTTCACCAGTTAAAGTCTAGCTTCTCTTACTATCACAAATATAAACATTTTAAAATTGTGTGGGTGTTATAGATACCGATGAGTGCGCTGGAGCAGTTCGTCTGTGAGCCGCAGCCAGAGCGGGGAGGCGCTGCTGTCGCGGCGGATGTAAGGCTTGAGGGTCACGCCGGAGTAGGCGGAGCGGAAAGGTGTCGCCTCCCAGTACGACACTAGCGCCGCGCCGCGCTGCTGCCACGCTATCGTCCCGCTCAGGTTATCCAGGAGGTACTACCAGAGCGCATGATATTCAATTGATTAGCACTTGATTAGGATGCTTACACAATACGACATGACGCTTATTTTCTTAAAATGTGGATGTAATTAACTGGCAGCACCCTTTGAACCGGAGATAGTAACTTTAGTACTTGGTAGTAAAAATTGGCTCTGATGTGGCTGATCCTCGCAATTTTCCTGCTGTTAGTATTTTCTATGGCCCAAATTGTAACGGTATTAACGCTTCTCCAGCGTCATCTGACCACCTCGGATATTTAGGTGTAATAAATGCAAAGAGTACCTACCTATATATTGAATTATATTAATTTAGTCTCACCGATCTCTGGAAGCGGTCTAGGATCCTCTCTGCATTCATGACTACTTTGGATTCTTCAGTGGTGTATCCAGTCAAGAGCTTAACAGTCCTGTAAATGTGCAAGAAGTTCATACGGTGATAACCGATATACGATTCGTCACCATTTCTGTCCACTTATAAAACCTTATGACAGTTTAAGTCCACAAGTGGCCCAGGAATGGAACCGGAGAAACTATGACACGGACATATTTAAGTTTTTGTTAAAAGCTTATCGAAATTCATACTTACTTATCTAAATTATAAATGGGCAAATGCTTATGCCTCTTCAGCCTTCTCAGCGCCAACTTTGCCCTGAACCTGTGCAGATGTGCCTTCTTGTTTGGCTCCCTGACCTTCGCGATCATGCCTTCCACTCGCTTCAGTAGCTGTACTTCCTCATACTCTGTCATCTCCACCAGGTCCTGCGCTTCAGGATCCTTCACCGCCCACGGCATATCGACACTGTTAAGTTGCTTAGAAAATAAAGATTCTCTTCTAATCGGTTTCTCCTCTGTCTTCTTGTGTTTGCTCTCAAGTTGTAATCTTCTTATCTCTAACCTTGTCCTTTCATCGGTTTCGTCCGACTGCGGCTCAAGGTGTTGGGGTGAACTGCGAGAATCGGAGTCGTAATAATGCGTCGACTGCTGGAGCGAATGTATGCTGGATGAGTCGCTCTAGAGGTGAATAAAAATTAACAACGTGAAGAATCTATTTAAGCGCACTGCTTAACACTAGTTAGTGAAGGTAATAGAAACATATTTAATCTACTTATAAATTTAGTGGTATATAATAGACAAAGCCGTGATAGCTTCGTCAGGTGGGCATACATGTTATATGTCTCGGAGACATGTGGATTCGATTTCCGTTCAGCATGTGACATCCACCAGCACTTGGATGATAAATGGCCTTGATTCTCCCCCTGTGTGAGAAGGCTTCGAATCCCAGTAGTAGAAACAACAAGAAGGTTGTTTGCATAATTGATGTAGTGTCAGCGTGGTATCAGTGGTATTTATCCAGCCTGCAGAGACTTTCCCATGAACTGGAAACTCAATTGAATTGGAACATCGTGCAGAACTACTGAACTTAATGATCATATAGAATAATTTTACCTGATAAAGGGGTGGATATTGTCCCGCTGTTGGATACAATCCTTGGAACAGACTGTCCGCTTCCGAGCCCAGCCCAACCTCATGTTCCTCAATTGTAATGTCATCAGATGGCTCATGTCTGCATACAGTCATCGTAATCAATGAATGTAACAGAAACATAAAGGTATATAGTAGACAATAGCTTTTAATATGGTAATGAGATTTAATATCAGATCTATTAAAGAGAGTAATGTGATACTGCAAATTGTCGTTTTTGGTATTTAACTGGTATTTGAAATTATATAGGTGTAGGAAATGGCTACATAGTTGCTAACATCACATAGTACCTACTCTTGTTTAGATATATACTTGTGTGTTTTACATAACAGGAACATTTTAATGAGTAACTCATTGTTATAGGAGAGTAGTGTGCGCTCTTATAAGTCAGTGTTGAACAGGAAAATATGCATTACTTAATTATGACTCTCAACTCCTGGTTGGATCTGGAAGCTTCTCCATGCTCCGACTCCAAGCGCCTCTTCTTGTATGGAACAGCCTCAGTGGTTACTACTGGAGGATCGCTTATATCGTTTATAAGATGCTTGTAACCTGCAAAAAGGAATTAATCATACTGTGAGATTGGTAGAGAGTTTTTCCATATACACGTTTCAGGTATTTTTTTTTATTACCATGGATTAAGCCTTGTTCTTATTTTCCTATGATACTATATGAGAATGAGAACAGATGATGCAGCCCAGAATATTCTAACTATTAATACAGTAAAGCAGGAATGTTCAAAAAAATCATTCAAACCTCACTACATTGCAGTTTTTGTGTTGAACCAGTGATAACCATTCTTAAAGGAAGTTTAGTGGCTGGTCTACAATCCAGACAGTCGAAGAACTGTAGTAAGAGTGTACTTTTTCATGTACTCTAAAGTTCTAAATATGATGAAGAAATCTTTTCTGGGAAATCAGGAATATTAAGGGACAAAAAACAACAAAAAAAAAATTAAATTACTCAGAGTCTATCAGACATCCAACTGCTTAACTGCTGTGAGGCTTTAGCTAATTGCTCACAGACATCATATTGCTTTGCTTCGGATGTCAACAGCTTGCAAACCACACTATTCTGGGCCACCATCCACAGCATTATTGTCACTTAATACTATATAAAAAAAAAAATGATATGAACACACTGTGCTAAATTTAAATACTTTATATGCTGGATTTTTAAAAACTTAAAATTTTTACTCTTACCTAATTCTGAGACTTTTGAAAAGAATATATTTTTATCGACACTCATGTGACCACGGGGACGCCCTTTTACCTTTTCTTTCGAAAGTCCCTGATCTGTAATAAATTTTAAGTTCATGTTTAATTATCAGATTATTTTTTATCTGTTAACAAGGAGTTAGGGCTTCAGGGAGTGTATTCCTGAACCACAAGTGTTTGTGTAAAACACACATTGATTGTAGGTCTCTTGTATGAGACTGTCTAGGTAGGTACCACTATCCTCTACTTCTGCTGGTAAACAGTAGTGTGCAATGTGACTACATTCTTGTTTCAAGGGCATTGTTTTACGGTAACGTGACTTAACATCTGCCAAAGGGCGGAGCAAAATGTGGTGCAGTAAAAATCATTTCTAACGAGCGCCACATCATTATGGGTGAACCTATCACTTACCATACGGTGAATATCTTGTCTCTCCACTTTGATAAAAAAAAAATACATTACGCAATGTGTTTGTACTCTATCTGACAATTTTACATTCCATATTGTTATTACATTGTTGTAATTATAAAATAATGTCAACTAAGTTGGGAACTTCATTGTAATTCAATACAATGTAATTTGGACATATTTATTTACATAAATTCTGTATGTAAC
>DWHM01000097.1:0-11701 GCA_018247595.1 Losaria neptunus creber | reverse complement strand
GTATTATACATACAAATAAAAAAAATCTGACAGACAAAAAGTTTATTAATACCACAAACCCACACATACAGAGAAATGGACAGACAAGATTTGTACACAAGAATTCAATAGACTTTCATATCACATATTACACTTAAATATATATATAATCTGGACCTATTTGTCCAGGCAAAACTATCGTATATCTTGTCTCCCTTTGTAATGCTATTTTCCTTACGTGACCAGTTAAGATTAATTGCCTATTACGTCTTCAGGTCTAATACCTAATAAATAAATGAAATTTATTGAAAAATATGATCAACAATTCCAGGCTAAACTACATTACCTGGATATAGTGGCTAGCCTGCCCAGCTACGGCGCGAAGTGCTTCAGCAGCAGCCGGCCCGAGCGGGTGCTGCTGGTGTCGCCGCGCTTCGGCCTCAGCCAGATCGTCGGCAGGAATAACTCCGTGGTAATGTTGCTATAAACTTACACGATATAATAATTAAAAAGGCATTAGAGAATTTTATTGTAGAACTTCACAACTATTATACAATATTGGCTTTAGAAAATTTAAACAAAAGTGAAGAGAACAGGATACATCAAATAGATTTTTTTGATGTCGCTAAGAATATTATTAGACGGTGATAGAGTTTGGTGGTTGGTTGGGACTTATCCAAGCTTATACTCCTCGAAAGCTTTTAATGAAAGCGATTTTATATTCGTTAGCCCCAATCCATCGCTTCTATGGAGGAGGTGGAGTGCATTCGCGTGAAGCGGGAGTGCGGTGGCGCCGCTGACGTCGCTGTGTTCCTGCGGCGCGACCGCGTGCTGGCTCTGCTCATGGAGGAGCGCGATGCCGCTGAGATGCCGCTGGTCATCGCCGGGTGAGCCCAAAAAGACTTCCATCATTACATAACAGCATTTTCAGAAGCAATGGTCCATATAATTTCTACTACTTCTAGCTTTCTGATCCCAAGTTGGAGTATTACGCGAAATGTCTATGACTTACTGTTTAGTTTCCAAAGAATGGTAATCAGTTAAATAGGGTTATTTATGGTGTTAGTGTATTTTAATTTATGTAAATATAATTTTCAGATATTATCGTCTGGCAACTGGCAAAGAGCTTAACGTCGAGTTAGAGAGAGAGCCAATAACCGAGGATATAGGTAAGGTATTTTTTACATTTCTACATACAATAAGATGAAATAACTTCAGCATTAATTGAGGTATCAAAAAAATGTAAAATCATAAATATGCTAATTATACAATAGCAATATTTATGTAGTGCGTCGTCTTTTAGCCGTACAGCACCTCAATAAGGCAGCGCATAACGCAATCTCTAATCTTTAGTCTGTAAAAAACTCTGTTACTTATGATAATGTTCGATTATTATATTTCTGAGTTATAGCCACTTACAAAGTTGTATTATTTTATTCCAGCTCCACCATACCTGTCACAACACAACGTTGTGCCAGCGAAATGGAGTTACCTGCAATACGATGAACCTACCGAGCTTTCTAGAAAACATTTCGCGATATTCAGTATGCCACCGCCATACCATTCTACTCCAGAACAATCTAAAACGAACTTAGATACAAACATGAATGCCAGTATCACAAACAGAAATCACAGTAACAACTCCAGTCCGTTGATAGGTTATGACTGCAATCCTGGTGTCCTAGGCCACGACGTACACTTTGAGAAATGCAGACGTACCGAGGAATTTCGATTATTCGATCCGAATGATGCTTGCTATCTGGACGATGGTATGGGCTTTGACCTTCAAAGCGTATTGTCGATGGAGCTTCTAGAAAACGCTGTCAATAATCCAAGATTAGTCGAAGCTAAGAACGAAGAAGTTTTAAGAAGAGTAGCAGAAATGCAAAAGCTCGTTGAAAACTCGGAACAATATTTGACTGAGAACTGTGATGTATATGATGAAAATGGTTACAGCGAGGGAGTTATAAATGACGAGCTCGTTGGTAGGGAAACGTGCGTGGATCAAGCAGAAAGTGATACGGAATCAAATGCGAGCAGGATGTCGGCGCCTGACGACGCTCCCGGCATATTGAAACACAGCGACTCCCTGCTACTTCTAACGGAAACAATAAATCAAGGACTGAACGGGTTAACTGTCTCTGAACCAGGAAAGGACGCATCTAGTGATTTATCTCAACGGCAATCCCAAGGGCTCAGTGCTATTTTAAACAATTGTGGTCTAACCGATGCTTTGTTGGCTCTCAATAGTGATGTCTGTCAATCTGAAAGCGATAATGACTCATTTTACACACCCACGAGCAGCCCAATACGTAAACACTTGCACAAAAGCGCCAGCAAAGGTATAAGAACCAGCTTCGGCTTGCACAGTCCGGATTCCACACTTGACAATAAGGAATCTAACTTAAAAGAGTATTTAAAACAATTACGTGAGAAAAGTAACAAAGAAAACTCAGCTGGTGCTGATTTTCCATTTTACTATCAAGAAAGTATGGTTGACAATGACGCCGAGCTTATAGATTTAACTTTGATCCCTCCTCCCCAAACTCCGGATGAGTTAGACTGCGCCACGCAAGTACCCCAGATTTTACCTGTTGTGCCGCCTTCGTTTGCCGACGATAAGGATAGTAACCAAGAAAACATTCCACAGAACAGCGACTTAGAAGAATTTATCGCAAATGTAACTGTACAACCGCCCACAGTGAAGATAACTCCGGCTATAGAACTTACGCCCGAAGAAATCATGTCTTACATCATTCCACCACCACCTGCTTCAAATTCGTCGACTTTAGACAGAGATAACGGTTACGCAGAACATACACAACTAACACAGGGAAAATCTGAACACACAGCTCCCAACGATACGAAATCTACTAACGGGGACGTAGTGAGAGGTACACTAAGTGTTAGTGAAATAAGGAATTTGTTCGCAGCGAAAACACTCAGCGAAGCAAGAAATAGTCTTTTGTTAAAGGAGAAAAATAAAGCTAATCAAAACCAATGTAAAACAGATTCTCCGAAAGGAAAAAGGAAAAGTGTTATCGGCGAGAAACAAGCAAACGGCGTCGCGCACATCATAGAGTATCCTACCGTCGAGAGAAAAGGTATGTTCTCTTGTTGTAGTAAAGATAAGAACAAAAACGAGGAAAGCTCCGAAGAAACAGACAAATTAGATGGTCACGTGGAAAATACCGATGCAATGCCCGATGTATGCGAGGTCCGACCCCCTCCCAGAAGAAAAAGCATCGAACCGAAAAGAGCACCAGAAAGACCCCCAAAAGTACCTCCACCACCTGCACCGAGACCCAGATCCAATTCATTCACTTGTACAAACAAAGAATTAAGCGTTGTTGAGATATCAAATAATCATTTCAGTACGTTGACTAATAGAAAGTTAAATTACCAAGTGATTTGCGATATGAACGAACAAACCGTGCAGCATCCCCCAAAGATACCCCCGAGATCAGAGAATAAAATCCTCTCACCACCTCCCCCTTTACTGTTACCTCCAAAGAAACCGCCCCTGCCACCCGTACCGAGTGTTGAAGTTCTAAGAATGAAATCTTCACAGAAACTGTCGCCGGTGCGCAACAGCGAGCAGCGCCTCGCTAGCATAGGATCTCCTCACTTCCACCGCAACCTGAGCACCTACAAGAATCTAGAAAACGAGAGCAGACTAACAGACGACGAGTCCAGTGTCAGGTCATCGCCGAACTACAGCTCTCTGACGTTACAGACTCGGCATGTACGGTCGAATTCGGAAACTAAAAGTACTATACTGAAAAACAAAGAGATGTCGACAGCATTGACTTTGTGCTCGCCGCAAATGAACCGAAGGTTTGTGAACAGACCGGATATCCTGAACGGGGCTCCGGGGAGTGAGCACAAAGTATTCAGCCCGCCATTGTCTGAAAGGAAATCTTTTCGTTTAGACACGGCCAGTCCTGCGCCCAAACCGCAGAACCACGTGAGGTTTAAGGATGATGTGGTCGATGACATACCTACACCACCTTCTCCGCCCACGGTGAAGTTTCCAGAGTTTCAAGCGGGGAACAACGGGCACGTGTCGATCGAAAACCTTCTGTGCAAGACTGAAGTGGCGGTTGATGGTCTCCTGCAGCGTCTGCATCAGGTCGCGCAGAAGTGTTCACACCAGCACTCGCACGGCGGCGGCGAAGACATCGATGAAGTGAAATTTCAGGTAGCACTCAGTCTCCGTAAACGTTTTATGCAAATGCAAAAGAAATTTTTAGTTAATCTTTTATTATTTATCAGACTCAACATATAATTTTCTCATATTTAAATGTTGCATTGACTAATACGAAATTATTGGCACGTATATTTTAGATTGACTTCAAATGTCTCAAAGCATGAATATCTGGCATTCAATACTTAAGTCTTAGTTTATGTTTTCAGAGAGCTCGAAGCGAGCTGACAATGTGCGCAGTGTCGCTGGTGGGCACGTCGCGGACCCTAGTGGGCGCGCTGGGGGGGACAGGCGGCGCCAGTGGGTCCGGCGGCGCGCCGCAAGCCCTCGCCGACTGCCTCGCCCCACTGCGACGGCTAGCAGACCTTGCACAGGTAATAAAGCTCTAATATAAACAAACTATATAATGAATACCCCTAATTAAATAAAAAAAATACGAATTTTGTGCAAAATTATTCAGAAGATCACTAAAAGACAAACTCTACCGAGTTTCACGTCAGTACTGCAGAGACCACATTGTAATTTGACATTAACAATGTGTGTGTTTGTGTCACTTGTAATCGTCAATAATACAATATTGACGATTACAAGTAATTCTACAAATTTTATTTAGATGATAAACTTTGAGTGTTGATTGATAAACAAATTTTCTAGGCACTGGGCAGGCATACGTCATCGCCCCTGCAGACGAGGAACCTTGTGCTCAGAGTGCACGATGTGACCGCGGCGTTCAAAGACCTGGCCGGCGCTGAGATGGCGCAAATCATTGGCGAGCACAACGCGAAGGCCCAGAGCCAAGGACAGGACAAGAACTCCACTCTCGAAGGGCAACTCGCTTTAAGAGCGGAATGTTTGGCCAACGTCCTCGCAACCTTGCTCAGGAGTCTCAGAGTGTTCTCACCTTAAAATACCCACCCCGACAAACTTCACAAGGCCCTAATAAAAACTTTAAGATACTAATCTTTCCGGTTGTGTTTCGACCTATCAATTGTCAGATCAAATATTGATAATTTGCGTGAAGATATTTCGCGATATCGCTAGTAAATATTTCCAAATATCATTTAATGTGGATGAATTTTCAGATGGCAACACTTCACTGACAGCTGTCGTATTTTAATAACCTCTAACCTTTCACCGTACTCTAAGATTCAATGTTTATTGCAACGGAGTGAGTTTAGCCCTGATTAAAACTCGATTCTGAGTCTTTTAGTATTAAATATTGTTAAAATTTGATTGTATTTAGTTAAGGCCGTTTTAACTGAGACCAAATAAATTTAGGTATGTTTATATTGTAGTTGGCTACGTTTACGTTTATTTAAGTTGTAGTTTTTGTAAATTTTAATGTTTGTTAATGTTTGAATTTATTGTTGATGCGATTCCGTTCGAGTCATTTTAATGCAGTACTTTTTTTTTTGTTTTGTCAGAATCATTAATGGCGCGTCCTGGTTGATGAGGTCAACGAACGCAGACCACGACACCACTTAATATTATATTAGATCTTGATCAAGTATTAGCCTATTTAATTAAAAAAATAAGCTCGTCAAAATCAGGTACGCAGTAGGAACTAATTGATTAAAACATTGCTTACTTATCGATCTATAATTCCGTAGTTAAAGTGTTACCATAGTGAATAGTTAATTTTACTTATACAATTACATATCTATTTACATGAAAACTATTGTATATTTTCTAACGTTTTAGGAATGTGTGATCGAAAATAGGGTGCAAATGTTCAATATAATGTTTACGCTAATCGTGTCTATTGTATTAATAATTAAAAAAAAAAACAATAATTCACTTACGGTACGTTTAATGACTCGTTGGTTTATTTGCCGCGTCGAGTTTGGTGTTGCTAGTTGTTAAATCGTTTCGGAACTGCCGCCAACTTCCTGCGGCGCGCGTTGTGCTGATATTTGTGTATTGGTGCTATTTTGATGGGACAAATGCGTTTTTTTTTTATATTGTGATCGTTTCGACATGTCCGAATGCGGTGGGCGATGCTTTGTGACCAGTTGTTGGTGACGGGGTCGAGGTTGTCTCCGCAACAAACGCAGCAACCGATGAGTCCGTCGTCGCACCACCTGGGGAGTACAATATCTATTTTCCTTTACCATTACAGCAGCCAAAGACGATATTATACTTTCAAATTTTATTTTTTTACTTCGCCTCTTTCATTCCTTATCTAGCTTATTACCTCTTAATGTATAAAGTGAATAATATTCTAAATAAATATATTACTTACGGTATAGTTTAAACTATTTGGCTGAATGGCAGCTTTTAATCAATACTATCGGTTCATAAATCAATTTGATGTAAGCATTCTCGGTTATTGCAGCTTTTTGTTTATTTCAAATAATAATCTGTGTTCATAACGAAGGTTAAATAGAAAATTTTACTTGTTTTCAACTTCCTCAAGTCCGAAACTTCATATCTTAGTGATAGCTATACTCCAATATTTTGTTTAATACAAAGTTTATGTACAAAAAAAGATAGTTTGACAATCTTTAATCTATTAGTGAACATGTTAGTTTTTTATACTACGTAGATGCTCTCCAGCAAAACACCCTATGATTCAGTAGTAAAATATCTTTCACTATATCCGGTTATCTGTTTCCTTTATCCGGTGACTTTCGGTTCCGTTTTATATAATACATGCACACTTCTTCCATTCCAACTGCTAGTGAGTATGCTTACGTCAAACTGTTACTATAATAAAGGATCTAACGATGTAGTTAAATAGTTACAATTCAACAATGTATAACATGAATGTATTTATTGTTTTAAAGTTAAACAAAAAAAAAATAACATAACAATGCAACGCATTTGATGTAATAAACCATTCAAAACTATGACGTGTTTCATTAACCAGCGACAAAGAAGAGAGGTATTGTCTATAGCATACTAGTTTCTAAAGGCCTCAAATTTTTATCCTCCTAACTGTAATTTTAAAAAAATACTATTTAGAAGTTTGATTACCAAACTTTCCTTTCTACGCTCATGCCATTGTGATATTATTCGTTTATTTAGTAGATACTGTTCCATCCTAATCAATCCACACTCTTCCAGATTCTCTCCACAGAAGAGCACGGGATAAATGGGGTTCGGGAACAGATTATAATCATCCTCTCATTCTAAACCTATCGGTATAACAGCATCGCTGTGTTTGGGCTGTAGTATATCCCCCAATTATTGGGGGAGGCCTATGTCCAGCAGTGGACTTCTATTGGTTGATGATGATGATATCCGAGTGAGTATTCTTCACCATCATCGCTTTCTTGGTAATTTAATAACATGAGATATAGAGGTCGCTTAAATTATTGTGTTTTATCAAACTGTAATTTTACTTATGTAATTCTAAGAGAGGGGGGCAATGCAAAACTGACTTATTGGAAGAATTTTGTAGAATGTTTACTGGAGGTAGGTACCACCGCAGCTCCTATTGAAGTCGGCAAACAGTACTGTATGCTAGAGATTACTGGGGTAACGAGATTTAACTCCATACATCTAAAGGCGAGCGCAATGTGGTGCTGTGTACCATCTTAACCAGCGCCGCGTTATGCCAAAGCGTATCATTTACCATCAGGTGAACGCGTTGCTCCTCTCATCGCCTCGTAGAATAAAAAAAAAATTGCTAATTATCACAAAACTTACTATCAATTACTTAATTAGGTACATCGCTTTTCAAATACGTACAGAGTATAGCATAACATTGTTTGGTGTTGTTGGCGCTCTGGCCCAGCGGGAGCCGTCACTGATAAAAGCGTTTCATTAAAACAACTATAGGTTTGATTCAGTCTAGACTAGTTATTATATAAATGTGTAGCAGCTACCCTCCGCCCCGCCGTACCACCGCCCCACCCGCCCGCCACGCCGCGCCCCGGGAATTTTAACACCATGCGTTTCAACCCGGACGCGGGCGCGAAATAAAATAATGTGTGCGCAGACTACAGCGCATGATGGTTCCGTATCCTAATCAAATTGTTAATATATTTAAGTAAATGGTACATGAGATCATGGTGAATAAACGCACATGTTCCAAGAGGAACAGCGGCATTATCGGAACGAACCTCTTCTACCTATATCAAGTTGATTCACTTTATTTTACTATTATATTTCAATCCCCAGATATGTATTTATGTATGTCTCTGTATATTGTATGTATGTATTGTATGTGTACCCTATGTATGTATTTATATTTACTACAACATTTATTACTAATTGATCATTATTCTATAGGTTTTTAAACTATTTATTTAATGTTATATCATCAGTTGTTACTCTTGCACCTACCTACAGAATCTCTTGCCTCCCAGGGTTGACTGGCAGAGAATGCTATTACAGTATTAAGTCCACCTTTGTACCTTAATAGTGTGCTTTAAGCATAAATAAATAAACAGCATTCAGGGGACATCCATCGATCTGTAATTGCAACTGCGCGCTGGAGCACCAGCAATGTATACGATTAGCCCTCTGAACTTCTATTTATGTATTTATTCGTTTTCACAGCTATGTTGATTTAGTATAACAATGCACAAA
The DNA here is from genome assembly GCA_018247595.1 of Losaria neptunus creber. Taxonomy (NCBI): domain Eukaryota; kingdom Metazoa; phylum Arthropoda; class Insecta; order Lepidoptera; family Papilionidae; genus Losaria; species Losaria neptunus. Next base: position 2,979 of record DWHM01000097.1, on the reverse strand, counting down.
CTTAGATAACTGTTACAAGGGTTGACAGTCTGTTGACTATAACCTGGTTAGAGTCTACATGGCTTTGGTGATAATCACCGCACATGACCCTTAGTATGTCCTTCACAGAAATGTTAGAGGATAAACGTAAGTATTAAGTACATATGTTGGCATTGGAAGCTGATGAAGAGCGAAGAGTGAGCATAACTCAATGAGTGATGAGTAACAAAGTAACAAAAGAGTAACTCAATAACATATACTACATGGCAGTAAAAATCTCTTCAACCTAGTTCCAAATTTTTCCAAGAACAACCAGACAATTTTATGCAATTGGTTTTCTGATATATAAGTATTAAGCTTACAGACAGACATTACCATTTTATTTATTTATGTAAATGTAAACAGGAAAAAAAACTAAAGACGTAATTAATGTAGCGATTTTTTTTAACCACTATAAAATAATTGTTAGTGGAATATAACCGGGAACCCCGACCGACCAGTTCCATGCTGGAGTACGTAACTAGATGTGCAAAAATAGTTCACAAAGGCTACACCGGCGCTCCTCTGTACGCTACATTTAGCTTCCTATATAACCAGGCACGTCATCATCAGCTGATAGAGGTCCACTGCTGGACAGGGCTCTCCTAGTAACGAGGGGTTTAGATCGTCTCCCATCACGTTGGCTAAGTATTTCTTGGTGGGGAGTAAGTGCCTCGTTTGTTGATTAGCAGTATGCACCGCGAGTAGTTGAAGTTGGCTTGGGTCCCGTTAGTTTTTGTGTGGGACCCATTATACCCTATAACTAGGCACAAGTTACATAAATACCTAAAGACCTGATGAAGACAAACACTATCCTTCTCTTGCCAAAGCTTTGCTGTGCTCAGCAGAAAAGTCCTTTTTAGACTTGTGGTGTCTTTAGACCCAGCTCTATTGTTAGTGATTTCGACTATAAAATGTCATCATCGACATGTAGGAGAAGACTCGTCTGCAGACCTGCATCTGCTGGGATGATACAGTATAAGCTGGACACTCCCAAACCGAGTTAGATTCGTTAATATATGTGTAACGTATGACCTGCCGAGTCCTCGTCTTCTTCCTTTAACATTTGGGCACACTGTTACATAGCCTAGCTGCCGGTGTGCAGCAGGCAGCTGGTGGCCACCAATGTTTACAAATAAGGCTAGATCTGCAGTGTAACGACCCAGCGCCAAGTTTTTTCCCCCTCATCTCCTGTCATCCCGCCGCGGAGTTAATGGAGACACTAATACAATAACATTAACATTGATCTAAAGCCATGAGCAATATTAAATATGAAGTAAAACTTTGACGGAGCTTAAGTTGAAGCTCAAAACAATTACATTTTAACATAAACAAGTATAATTGTTTGTAATATATACTGTATAGATGTAAAGTTGTTATTTTTAGTACCACAAACACGCATTTGAATGGTTTTTGGTTAGTGGTTTTTTTATCAGGTTGCATTAGCCGCGTGCAGCTAGTTATAATGTAGGTAATGCTATCGCAAATTTGTCTAGACTTATATGTTAATATTTTTCTCTGTACTTATGACTATCTTTTCCCAAATCTTTTCTAATATCATGCCACCATTAGTTATCATATGTATGTATTAAACAATCGTTTTGTTCATTTAATTATACCACTTATACCTATACCTCCTTACTGTCTCCCTTTTATTAATTCGTCCCTTCCGACTCTTCGCAAAGGCTCCACATAACACCAGCTGCAGCATTAAGCTTGCTGCAGATGCTGAGTGGAGACCTGTTCAACATCATGTTACAATACCCTGATTTATATAATTTTCTTTTTGTATTCATCAATTTAGTACATTGTTCTTGAATAAAGTTTACTTTCTTTCTTTCTAATAACATGTGTTTCTATATGTAGACATTTTACTAGTAATAGAGTTACTGGTAGGTCTCTAACGACGGAACCTGTTTAGGTAGGTACCACAGCAGCTCCTATTGCAGCCGATAAACAGTACTGTTGTAGTTTAAAGGGTTTTGTATGCTAGTGAAATTACTGGGGTAACGAGACAAGACCTTACGGCCCAGGCGACGAGCGCAATATGGTGCTGTGTATACCATGTTATGAGCTAACGTATGACTTACCACCAGGTGAACGCCTCGCTCGAGTCGGCTGCAATAGGAGCTGAGGTGGTACCCAGACAATTACTACATATGTTCATCATCGCCGCCATTTTCTTCATTCGCATCCAGCTGGTGTACCAGTATGCTGTAACATTAACTGTATAATCAAAAAGTGCGAACGTTTATTGACTATCACCGCGGCCCGTTATTACTGGATCCGAAGTCACGAGTTGCTTACTTTGTAACTTGACTATGTTATTATTCATCCACATGAGTTTTAGCATTGAATAAAAAAAAATGAAGTACTCGCGGCTGATCTCCATACAACAGACGTGAAGGTTGCCTTTGCCATTAATTTGACGGTTGATATCTATCCTTATAAAAGCACAGAGTAGAGCAATTGGTTACTTTTATCTTCTATATACGTACCACCATAACTTCTATTCTTGTCGCCATTTTGTATATATACTTATATATCTATTTGAATGACGTTTCAGCCAGGGGAATGTGGTAATCGCCGTGGCACCACCATCAAGTAACTGTCTTGCTCTCCTCGTCCGTCACTTAAGTAATAGCTTCACACAAATGCTATAAGGCTGTAATAGTTCGGTTTGTAAGGCAGTCCGTTACAAGAAAATGAGAGGGTTTGATCTGATGTTTCTGGTGAATGAATTTTTTTTTATTACGATAAAGCAACGAGACGAGCAAAGCGCTCACTTGATGGTAAGTGATACTCTCGCGTATAACAACGCGACGCTGGTAGAGATGGTATAGTTAGCATTACATTGCTCTCGTCGCCTTAAGACATAAGGTGTTGTCTCGTTACCTCAGTAATTTCACTAGCATACAGCACCCTTCAAACTACAACACAGTAATGTTTGCACATTACTAT
>DWHM01000096.1:0-11721 GCA_018247595.1 Losaria neptunus creber | reverse complement strand
TTTACATTATAGACGTGACAGCTTAAAATAACTGGTCCGAGAAAACTACCGCTAACAAAACTCCACATGTTGCATCGGAATCGAATTAGTAACCTACATATTAAAAGGTAAATAATTAGCAAATGCCCTACGTAAGCATTTAGTACTGCGTTACTAAGAATTATCGATACGATGAGTTGAAATTACCGATTCAATTGTAATAATATAATTATATACATATATCGCTTATTATTATTATTATTATTCTTTAGAATGTACTGGGTTCAAGATTTAAAAAAACAGCCGTTTCAATTAAATCAGTTCCTCTTGTGTACTATACCAATAATAGTCTATTACATAGTTTGAAATTGCTTCGATAACAACAATAAATGTCGATATTATCTCAATTATAAAATGTCCCGGCGTATACATAAAAGTTTATCGGAGGATTTAAACAATGCCTCGAGTTGTCATGCGTTGCTATCGCCCGATAGCCGAGTACATCCCCAAATCTTTGTGACCAACAAAGTAGTTTATCTGTCCCGATTGGTTGACGCGGATTGCCGAGATACCTCCGGTGACGCGCTCCGTGCGGATCGATCAACGATTACAACACAATTAATCTGCGATAACATAATATAACTTAATACGCGTAATTTAGTTATTTTTCCATGCAGTTAAGCCTTAAATTAATTATTATTATATCGTTATCATTTCAGCTTTTGTCACGTGAGGAATGTTAAAACCTTTAACACAACACAGCTTATTATTTTGCTGACATCTATGCTGATTGACATTAATATAAAACTTGTGTAAATATGTACAAATACTGATTGTGTATACAATAAATCAATAAATCCGCTGGATGCAGATAGCGTAGGACCTATCCTAGTGGAGATTTTTGAGGGTGGTCTATGACCAGCTTTGGGCGTTCATTAGCTGATGATGATGATGATGATACAATAAACAAAATTAATATATCAATGTTAAAGTTTCTTTATTAAATTTTTTTATATAATGATTGACAGCTCCCTTCATCTCTTCGTGAATGTAATGTGAAGTTATCAGCCAATGTAAATATGATCATGTCCAGATCTCTTAGATCTATGTAAGTCCAGGTTCGTAGTGTTTCAGTCTTGTTCAGCGACGGTGAGGTCGTCGTCGGAGGGCTCCTCGGCGGACGGCGGGCTGCCGACGTCCGCGGCGTCCGGCGCCGACCGCCGCCACTTCGCGCGACGGTTTTGGAACCAAGTCTTCACCTGATCAGTAGAATCCATGTAAAATGTGAAGAAAGAAAGTGGTGCCCATAAATAAATCATCATGCGACTATTTTAAACAATTTGTAAATTTTAATTTATACGCGAAGCGACTGCCATCAACTTGATGCGCACATCACGAGATGGCGCAGAGGCATATAAGAAGCTAATGTACGACAAAGGGCTGATATAGACTGATGGGGTCAATGAATAGAGAAGTCATTGTTACTTTCTAGTAGATCAAAGTCAAGTGATCACTCACCTGCCTGTCGCTGAGCCGGAGCGAGGCAGCCAGCGCCCGCCGCTCGTCGGGGCTGAGGTACTTGCTGGCGCCGAACCTGCGCTCCAGGGCTCCGGTCTGCGCCGCGCTGAACCGCACCTGCCCGCCCTTCCTGCGGCCCCCCACCCCCCACCAGGGGCTACAACAAGTCGGCGCAACTACAAAAAAACATTTAATTATTAACAAATTTATATTTGATCAAATTTGTTTCAAGTAAGTTATTTTAGAAATCCAGTTTTTTAATATCGTTACGTTTTATAGAAAGAGGACAGTAATATCCTCTAGCCCGCACACAGCTATAGAAAACAATATATTTTACCTTATAAAAGTCCCGCACAAACTTTTTATTATATCCTTAATGACAGCGTGTGTGGTGCCGTGGTTTAAAGGGTATATGCAGGTTAACATGAACATTTCTATAGGGCTGAAGTTTGATAGAAAAAACCGTTACGGTGAAACTGGACAGATTCCGAAATGAGAGATCTACTGCTAGTGAAATAGCGATTGACCCTGACTGATTGTCTTGTTTCCGCTGTGTGGGCTTTGTGGAATTTTTCAATAGTAGTTCCCAAGGGAGCTTAAACTTTAAAGGGATTGTTTTGTATTTTAATGGCCGGTAAGTACCGCGACGGCAGGTTTATCGCTATCAGAGCATCGGACTGTCCTAATTGTATATTACACTTAATATGCCTTATCAACTAATCGATTGATAAAAATTTTGGATCGAAAATTACTTTTATATGTTATCAACGACTGATAACTCTACAATTGCTTGTTAGAGCTGTGGAAATGAATGTGTGATTGACTTGTATTGTGACATTTAACAAATTGTTGGGCCGAACGGGATGTTAACCTGGTAGGTGATACGTTATACGTTTGCTCATAACACAGGTAATGCTTGTTAGTATATGAAGTCTCAAAACTGAAGAACGGTAATATTTATTTACTACAACCTGGCGGCAGAATCAAACTGCTATTGTACTTAACTAGATGGTCTTCAAAAAAGAAAACTAGTCATCATTATGAAGATTTGCAAAGGCAGTAGATATCACGTTGCGTACTGATTAGTACAAACCATTTATAATAGATTAATCAATTCTTTACTATATTTAGTATAGATTGTTTGTTAGCTTAATTAGATAATACTTAACACAACAACCTGCTGTTAACCTGTCTAAGCCTATACGCAATTGTGTTTAGTGTACAAAAAAAAAGCTTGTTTCCAAACATACAGACTATTACATAGTCTTGTATATTTTCCATTAAGTGCGATATTGCCTGAAGATGCTTTTATGCTTTTCTTTATTAGAATTAACTGCTCACTATATACACACAAGCGTTAAAAAAATCATTCATTTAAACGTTTTTATTATCTTCTGATGTTTTTCGCAAGGCGGCTGGCAATGATTAGGATGTGAATAGCCACAGACCGGGCTAAGTCGCGTTCCTTGGGAGCCGCCTATGTCCAGCAGTGGACTGCCGCAGGCTGTTCATAATGATGATGATATTATCCTTGCTAATTTACCGACCTATCGAAATCTGTACCGAATATTCTCCAATTTTTTTTATTCTACGAAGCGACGAGACGATCAAGACGTTTACCTGATGGTAAGTGATAAGCCTGCCCATAACATGGCGCTGGTTAAGATGGTAACATAGCATACAGCACCCTTCAAACCGGAACACAGTAATGTTCACACATTACTATTTGTCGGTAGGAATAGGAGCTGTGGCGGTACCTACCTAGACGGTCTCCGGCAAGAGACCTACCGCCAGTAGGTACTTTCATATCATCAGATTAAATTTTTGTGTTTTACCTGAAGTACTGGAGACCGGTGGATATTAACAAATACACAACTTCCATTTTACTTCCTTTTACGATATAATATATGTGACGTTTCTAATGCTCTAATGTCTGCTGATTTTGTTGTTTTTGCACTGGAAATGTACCGTGCAATATCATTTCCCGTCACTGTATTCAGTGGGAGTGGTCACCTGGATTTGGTTGCTGTTATCTTAAAAAATATTAATGCGGGGATTAGTGTTGTCAATACGTATAATCGATTATTTAATCAATCAACCAATACTATCGGCTGTCATGTTGCTCGGCGCCTGGGCTTACCTTGTACTGCAATAGGAGGCCACGGGAAACGTTTTTAAAAAACAAAACTGAACATTTTACACAAATCGAAACATATTTGATTTTACCGAAATACCATTAAATGTCCATACGGACAGAAACAAACTTCTACATCATTATAAGTAGAGGTTTTTGGTAGTTGGGACAGACTGATGAGAGCCTGAGCCAGCTCGAGCAGTTTGCGAAATCGTAGGGGTGAAACTGGAATAACAAACTGAAAAGTTTTCCTGAATAGAATTAAAAAGGATAATATAAATAGACTTTTTATACGAATTAAAGTATAAGTAAATAGATAAGAGACCGCTGCCGAGGATGAAAGTGTATATAAATTTATTACGCTTTGTTTTATTACATATTGCCCTTCATTCCTTGTTGGTGGAAGCTCCAAGTCCCAGCAGTGGGTTATTTATTTTGCGACTCTACTTTTATAAACATCGCTAGGAGACGTTTGTTGTAAGATTGAAGAGTATGGACTCGTATATCTCTTGTCTATTTGATGTCACATATACAGAAAGATATGATGAGGATGGGTGTTGTTGTGTAAAAGGGCTAAACCGATTTTCTGCTTATCAACAAACAGCGGCTTTTGTTACATTATTGTTCCTAGTGTTATAATAAAAATAATCTGATCTGCCGTATAAGATTATGAGTTTCGCTTTTCAGACTTTACTTCCCATTGGAGATGTTTTAAATATGAATCTCATACAAGAAGAATTTACGTTCGCGCGGCTGATTTTTATTAAAATAAGACTTCAATAAGTCGTCCAGGAAACGTCACGATGCTGAGATGCAGTATCAACTATAGAGAGAAATGGAGTAGTTCCGCAGACTGCAAGTCATTCACACTGGCTATGAGGAATATATGTCAAAGAAGGAAAAGGTGGATTAAATACCCTCATGGATATCTGCCGCAGTTTCACCTACTCCGATGTTGTTTAACTTGCTGCTATCAGTGACATACACTAATCCAGCTTTAGTGTAAACATAATTATATTGTACATTTTTTACAATCAGCCACATAACATTTGCGTGATTTGGATATAGATATCGGTGATTAATTGAATATTAATACAAATAATCGTTGAGTTTATATTATCTTAATAACGTTAAGATTGTTGATTTCGGTTGGAAATGTTATTTATCTGTTATTACGGTTTGAGAATATGGCGTCCAGTTCATCAAGGGTGTGCTGCCTGTGGAAACCACATACCATATGAAGCATGGGTATACAGTAACAACATGATGAAGGCTTAATTTAAATTATAAGTAAGTGTATAGAAGATATGAGAAGAAAGATAAGACTGGTGGTTTTTTTTTCCGGAGACCGTATAACTAGGTAGGTATTGTCGCAGCTCCTATTTCTACCGCCAAGTAGTAATGCGTGAATATTACTATGTTTACTGAAGGGTTCTGTATGCTAGTGAAATTACTGGGGTAACGAGACTGAAGACCTTAGATTTCAAGGCGACGAGCGCAATGTGGTGCTGTATATACCATCTTATCCAGCGGCATGTTATGGGCAAGCCGCCCATAAGAGCGCCTAGCTCGTTCGCATCGACGAATTAAATAAAAATTACCTATATGTATATGTACATTATAGTGCATGTAAATGTGTTAAGATTAAAAAAAAATGGATAAACTTGGTTTTCATTTCTATACAATTATCCTTTCAATAATTAAGTATATAAGTAATCAAATTAAGCCCATTAGAGAAGGCAGTGTAATCTGGCGATTGATTATTTTTAAGTAAACAGCGAATAAAGTTTGTTTTTCGTTTCCGATAGCATTATCTAAGGAACGCTTCTATCGATACCGTGCGGCCAATTGAACCGCGGTACACGGACACGCGGCCCCGCGATTCCGGGATTTTGTCGCTTTGTACTTATTTATAGTTTATCTAACTATTTATATAGATGACTAAGTTTGGTGGACTGGTTGGCGTGGGCGCAAGCACGGCTATGCCAGCATGGCGTTGGAGAGGCCGCGGTCGTGTTCCGGACGGGATCCCGTGTCCACTGCAAACGCTGAGGACGGCCACCTATGAGGTTTTAGTGGGTAAAAATCTCCACATAACCTTAACTTCCTCCAGAAGGCAAGGTATCTTTTCGAAGATTTCCTCCTCGAACTAAAAAAATGGTGCCAGCAAAGAAGGGGTCGCGGTAGTAAACGATACGTCTTGGAGTCGCAGTCGGTGCTAGTTTGACTGAAACTGTTTTTGTACCCACAATTGCGAATTTCAGGATGCATCTAATAAATAAAATTACAATGTCAATAACTCACGGAGTCTCATCTTAATCTTAAATCAAAAGAAGATTTCATTCAGCGAATGTAAACATCGATCTTTATGATGGTGGTGAGTGTAAGGGAGCGTAAATTCTGATCGTATCCTTCTAAAACTGATCATTATTTCTCAATTGATAAATGAAAACCTACCGGTTATAAATAAATAATTAATTTCGTGCGAGCATAATATCTATTACTTAAAAAAAATTATATCTGCAGTAAGAGAATGAGTAGTTTTAAAAGCTATGCTAGAATATATTGAATTATGGAAAACTTTATTTACCCACAGTTGTTAACTGAGGAGTGTGGTGGGTCAGACCAAGTCGGCGGGATTAAGGTATAGTGTTACCTCTGTCGAAGCCGTAGGACGGCCTGATGCTGTAGGGGTGTGCGACTAGTCTGCTGGCGGCCAGCTGACTGCGCAGGATCTGCTCCGAGCTCACCGCCTCGCTGTAGTAGCTGAATGGGAGCCGAGGTTCGACCTGGTAATTCCCTTTGACTCTGTACGGGCTCCAGGGTGCGGTCGCCTTAACCGGCATCGGATACAATGGGTAGGTGCTCCTCCGTTCCACGTTCGCTTCCAACTTAGGCAGGTCGATTTCCTTATATCCGTCTACAGGCTTTGTCTCCAGTCTGACTTCCGCCGGCTGCTTAGCTCTGCAGGTGAGCGGTTCCTTCGGTTCGTTGCTGAGGTTCCCCCGCGCCCTCCGAGGGTCTTTAAGTATGTCCTCGATGAGGAACGACTTCCTATGCTTACACGCGCACATATCGACGGCTGGATTGTCACTGCCGAATTTATTATCATGGTTATCTGCGAGAGCTTGGTAATTGATATGTATACATCGGACACGCCTAATCGTCAGCCGATAGTGAACCACTTTGCAGCTCGCTTTGTGAGGGCATGTTGACAGCCACGGGGACTGGGACGAGGGAGGGGACGGGGACGGCGACAGGGATGGGAACAAGGACAGGATTAGCGGTCCTAGATAGTGCTGTCGATGACATGCCAGCAGTCAATATGACCAACTCGGATGTTGTGGTTAATTTACTAAACACACCAGCGACTGATAACATCGGGTGGAGTAGGGCTGAAGATTTTTTTTTAATTCCACGAAGCGAACAAGGCGCAAGAAGTGGAGTGAGTGGGAAGAGAGATGGTAATGTGTAAATATTACTCTGTTCCAGTTTGATGGGGGTTGTATGGTAGAGAAAATACTGGGCGTAACGAGACTTAACACCTTATGTCTCAAGACAACGAGCGCAATGTGGTGCTGTGTATACCATCTTAACCAGCGCCACGTTGTTATGGACAGGCGTAATACTTACCATCAGATCAACTCCTTGCTCGACTCGACGCCTCGACAAAAAAAAAATCAATGATCATCTCCTTGATGCATTGTTAACGGCGCTTTGCGTCTTTAAGAAGTTCATGTACAACGAAGGCGACTCAATTCAAACAAAGTAGTGTTAAGAAGAAAAAAATTCTTCAGCTGTTTGTAGAATATCAGCTCATTTCTAAACGTTTTCATTACGTTAGTATTGATTAAAGTAGTAATAACCATCCAAAATAATACATATAACTTACGGACCCTTTACAAATAAGTTATGTTTAACTTGCGCCGGATCAGATCACACGGAGCGGGGATACCATCATCAAAGCGTAAACAAGGATCGGGAACACGCCGGCACAGAGTACTCACACAACAGAGATTATTTAAAAATAGTTGAATCAAAAATATCTAAGCTTCATCAGCCGATAGACGTCTACTGCTGGACTTAGGCCTCATCTAATAGTGGAGGGATTTGGACCGGCTTCCACCACGCTGGCCCAATGCGGGTTAGTCGGGAGCCAGAGCCTGGTTTGTTGATCAGCAGGGTGAACCGCGAGCAGGGGAGATTGGCTTGGGTCCCGTGAGGTGTTCTATAAGACCCCTTACACCTTCTTATTTGTAATAATTAGTAATATCTAATAATTAATCTAAACTAAACCGAACATGAGGTGTAAGGGGTCCTAACTCAGTGGGAGACGAAGGTCAATGTATGACAAATATAGGAAATAAAACCAAAGAAAAGAAAACAGAATTAATTCCCTGACCCACTTTACGGAGAAACGATTTAAAAAAGTCCAGTGGAGACGGCCCAAATCCCCCCCACTATTGAGGGAGGTCTATGTCCAGCAATGGACGTATATAGGCTGATGAAGAAACTGAACTTGTCAGACATCGCTTGCGCACTCTTGCCAGTAAGTGTACATTTAAAAAGTTTATGTATCAGTTTTCGCCATAATTAGTTGAACTTTATGAAAGATAATGCGCAATACTATTATCTAGTAATTTATAACAAAGTAGTTCATATAAAACTCTCTCCATAAAGAAATATACATATTTGTGGATAATGGCCGTCGGTCGGTTGGATTTATGATAAGCTTTCTTAAACTACGCATCTCCGTATATGATAGATACGATTTAAATTGATGTGGTCAACTAATTGAAATTGAGAGTAATAATTAATTACGGTTGTTTACTCTACGGCGGGGCCCAGACTTGTGTCTACTCTAATGGATTCCTCTTGAAAAACAAAGGGTTGAATTCGCGAGCGCACCTTCCCTCTTGACTGCGCTCGCCATGATATCCAGCTGATATTTTGGGAAATTTTATATTAACCTTTTCAGCTATATCCGCGGATGAAACGGAACCAGCTAAGAGACTACACGGTCGAGGAGAAATTGTGGTAGGATATCTTTCGAATCGTCTATCTAGATACCATTCTCGTATTATAATAATGATAGGAGTATTCCGAGCTAGGGTCTCACCAGCTCCAGCTTTATCTTTCAATATTATCTATCTCTTTAATTGTGTAATCTATTCATTATGAATAGGAGTCGTTCAGCTGGATCCTCAATCGTGCACCGTACGTCCTTCAGTCAATGGTTCTTCACTTTTATGATTAGTATCGCCGTGGGAATACTTCTTTATCGTCCCCTGGATTATATTTCATTAAGTCGGTCTATCGAATATCCTGTATGGACACTACGGCGACATACCAGTACCGCAACAGATACAATTAAAATGTTATTAGTGATTTATGATTACTGTCCCAATTTCTAATAAGGCGGGCTCACCCCACCGGAGCCCTCTTTGCGTCGTAATTAATGGGCGGAGTTTTTCTACCTTTTGTTACGGAAGGGCGGCTAATTGTCTCAAATTAATTGGACCCGGCGTATTTTTAAACCCTTTATTCCCTTTGTCTCGGCGAGAGATCGCAGCGCTCCAGTGGCCCCTATGGCACCGCAACAGGGGCCGTTGTTCCCTGAATGGATCCTCGATGAACGCCAGCGCCGCGACCTCGGGTGCACCTTCGCGTTTAGGAGTGTACCCAATTTGGCGCGCTGTGCGAGAATTTTTGATTGATGAATCGGTTCGTAATTGGAAAATCATAGTTCTTTGCGTTCCCTCTGCGAGATGCTGTGTATTTCGACAATATGGCCTTGTCGGCTCGAGTAAGAAATACACATAATACAACTGTGCTAATGCACTGTTTCGCGTTGAGCTCATCGTCTTAATATATCAAGGTATTAGATTTAGGTGCCTCGTAATTCTATTCATTACAGCTTCTTTTAAACCCACATAGACTATGTATAACGATCGCCAGCGCTCTGATCCTGGTGTATAGTTATGGAATTGGAACCCTCGCATCTCCGTCGATGAAGTCGACTCCAATGACCGATACCGAAACAATGACGATGATTAATTGACCTTCGCCGTGCGTCAAGCCGGCGACGCGTGCGTCCATTTGCATATTATAAATTACCATCAAACCGGAACGCCGTGCTTTAGATAATCTATACGCAACGGAATCAATTAATCTGTCCATTTATTACAGTAACATAACAGCGCGTAACAGCCGCGCGGCTCGGCGGCCCCGCCGGCCGTCCGCCAGCGTCGCGTACATGGAGCGCCGGGCGGGCCGGCCGGCTGGTGGTCCGCACCAGGAGCGGCCTTGGACAGCGAACTGGCCCCAGCGTCGCCGGGGACCAGCGGGACCCCGGAGCCGTGAATCAACGCCGCTCGAATCGATACAGATAATGGCCGATTACTTAGAGTGAACTGACAGCGGCGCGCTTAGTGCCGGCCCCGGCCCCGCGCGACACAGCACCTATCGATACACTGTAATACAATATAGTTTACATATCCGCTAAACTAAATGTGCTAAAATTAATAAATTGTAATTGCCTCTCTTCTTCTTTCGTGCACTTCATTACTGAAGGTCGTGCCTGTCCTAAAATGCTGTTATTGAGTCATTAACCAGCCGCCTCCTCATCGTAAGAATGTAATTGCTTAAAAGAGCAGTAAATCAATTAACACAAAGATTGATTACATAATGTATGTTTGTGCAACATACAACGTTTAAAAAGAGTCGATAGGAGTTGACTGGACTCAGGCAGCACAGGGTCGTGTTATGTAAAATCATAAAAAACTTTTTTGACGCGAAGGATATATTTAAAAGATATCCTAGTTCTGGAGGGAAGTCAGGGTTTGTGGGGTTTATACCAACTGAAACCCCTTCGATGGTCATCCTCGGTGTATTGCGGAAGGCCCCGGGATCTTCTACAGAACTCACCGGTGTCTCCTGTACTGCTGCTAAGCACATACCAAGGTGAGCTGTTACCTTCCCCAGCAGCCACAGTGTACTGCGATATTATATGAGACCACTTCGTATTTGTCGCCAGCTCCGGGTTCATTTAATAGACAGTGAGGGGCCCTACCCTTAAAACCCGCGAACCTGATAACCATTTTATTCGATTTCTACGACGGGTAGGGTTTGCTTTAGTCCTATTCTTGATATCCCGACACTACAGGGCTAGATAATGAGAGACCTATGCCCAGCAGTGGACGTCCATTGGTTGTTATAATGCTTATGAATGTATGTTTAGGCCTGTCATATACAATACAACAATGACGGATGCTTTATGTCTTTAAAATCTTTACGAATGCTTAAACTATTTATAATTTGTTTATAAAAACTAACTATAGGTACTATTTCTAATACTTATATATATACTTCCATTTAAATTAAAATGTCCATACATATTATTAATAGAAATAAATACTAATTACCTTTTATAATAATATTAGAATATACTTAAATTACCTTAAGCGGCCGGGTCGGGACGACTTGGCGATGAACATTGTATAGCCGCGCGGTTAATGTCGACTCCAGTTAAATGTAAACGTTAGGATGATGTCAGACAGTTAAATCATACACAATTAACTGCCGGGCAGTAAGAATACAATGTAAACGCGCGTGCGGTCCCTGCCTTAATTAATTAGAGTGTATAAATACAACAAACGAGTGTACTCCTCGTAAAGCTGAATGTCTAGTTACCACCGCGGTCATTAAACAAATTTTATTGCGTAAATTTCAGTTTAATTTTAACTGCTTCTATTGTTATTAAATATTAGATGATGACTGTGGCTGATGTATATCGTGTAGCAGTTAGAAATTACTATTAAGGCGAGTATTTTTTTAATGAAAGAGCATCTAAAGGATCGTTGGACTTCACCCAAACAGAAGAGAGAGAAACACATCTCAGAACAGTGTATTAGTTATGATGCTTCATCAGCCGATAGACGTCCACTGCTGGACATAGGCCTCCTCCAATAGTGGGGGATTTGGGCCGTCTCCCACCACGCTGGCCCAATGCGGGTTGGTTGGGAGCCAGAGCCTCGTTTGTTGATAGCAGGGTGTATCATGAGCAGATGAATTTGGTTTGGGTCCTGTAA
>DWHM01000095.1:0-11748 GCA_018247595.1 Losaria neptunus creber | reverse complement strand
AATGATCGAAAGACTTCATACGCAATAATATTTTGTTATGTAACTGCTGCTGTTAAAATATATAGGCATTGCTCATTTTATGTGAAAATCATTTTAATTATATAACTATTGTTATTTACATCTGTAGAGCTCTGAAAGTCCGGTGGAGGAGAAACCGAGCAGTGAAAAGGCTTATGTAGTAGCAACGTGGCCCACCAGCACCACCGGCCACACCGGCTACCTCACAGCAGCAACGCTTCCGCCTACATTTATTACAAGTGAGAATAAAAAAAATTAGCGCTTTAATTTCCTCTAAAGATTACCAAGTAGCTTAAAATTTAGTTCTTGTAGTCTTATACCTATTTGTGTTCTAGTATCTATTCCACATAAAAATAATTATATAGTGAACCTTGCAATAGAATATTAGTAACGGTACATTTAATTTCTTACAGAAAAAACTGCAGCAGTAAAAAGTACAGTCGTAGAAAAAGAGGAAAATGTTTCAGAAGGACCAGATAATGAAATAATGTCCGTCGACTCGGTGGATACGTAACTCTTCTTATTAAAAATTAAAAAAATTAAAAAGTTTTTTCATTAAATAAGTCATACAATTTACAATAACTGTTTCCGGAATATTCCTTTGAGCTCACAAGGTGCTTGTGTTGGAACGGCCTGCTCTTCCATAGTCGGTAATATATTTATGTGCACGGCTTACAAAAATAATTTTCTAACATTTTTAAATTTTGAATGTGCGTATAATCGTGTATGTGTGCGTGTGTGTGTGCGTGTGTGTGCATGCGTGTGAGTGTGTTTGCGTGTGCGTTGAATGTGCATGTGCATGTGTGTGTATAGTTTTGTCTCTAGTTCAATAAAGCTTCAGTCTCGTCATAGTTTTTACCTTTTATCCACATTTTCAAGGTATTTTTATATAAAATAATGTTCATAGGATATATATTTATGTGTACGTTAATGTTGTTGTAGAGGTGAGCAGCTCTTGCGGCAAATTGTCTCGATGCAAAAGTAGATTTGACGTATGGAACCGGGGCTACTACATGTTTTTTTCTTTTGTAGAGAATAGTACAGTCATATTTCAGATTTTTATGTAATTTTAAAGATGAATGTGGTATGTATAATTGCCTGATTGAGAGAACATCGGCCATAGAGTACAGTTCTATTGTATGCGATCTGTATGGCATAAAGTGCATGACTTTCAGTAACGATCTTTACGCTCTTTCTAGTTCTAAAAATTTAATTTTTGTTGTCTCGCCCCAAACAGGTATACAGTATATTAGAATAGACTGGGCTAAAGCAACATATATGTTTTTCAAAATAGATTTGGTGCCAATGTGCTTTAGTACTTTAAATATCCATATCAGTTTTCTAGTTCTGTTCATCACCAAATCTAGTTGAGCATGCCAGCTTAAACGCTGATCTATAGTAATACCTAAGTACTTAGTATATGATACCTTCGTAATGCAGGTACAGGAACACTTCAAGTAGTGTCGATTGGATTGGGTTGGACAATTGTGGATTTGGATTTTAAAATCATTTTCGGGTTGAGTACGGTCGTAGTTAGTAAAACACATGTAGTTAGTCTTGGTGGTATTCAAAGTCAGAAGTTTAGCGTCTAGCCACGAAGCTATTCTTACAAGGCCTTTTTCTGTTACATCCCGCACATCATCCGAAAAGTTGTGAAAAAAAAGACTAAAGCGGTATCATCGGCATAGCACAATAACTGTCCACTTTCAAGATGGAGGTTACAGCGATCGTTTAATATATATTAGAAATAGAGTTGGACCAAGTACGCTGCCTTGTGGTACCCCAATAGTTAAGCACTGGTCATCGCTAATGTAGTCTCCTATTTTAACTTCCTGTTTACGGTTAGATAGATAGTTTTTAAATAATGCTAAGGGAACACCTCTTACACCAATGTTTTCAAGCGAGTTCAATAGAATAGGAAGGGAAACAGTATCAAACGCATTTTTCAAGTCTAGGAAAACAGTAAGACATTTCTTATCTTTATCTATTTGGTCAATGATTAAAGAGGTTAGGGTTAAAACTGCGTCCCCAGTAGAAATTTTTGGACGAATGACAACAACAATTAAATAGACTCGCCCGACCCTTCCCAGATACGCCTGTATGTTGGCGAGCCCTCCGGTGCGAGAGGGAGAGGGTGAGAAGGGGAGTGAGAGTGAGAGCGGAGCTGCAAGTTGGGTTACTTTTGGAAATTGTTTGGTCTCATGGCTGTTATTTGTTTCGAAAAATAGATCATCGGGCTATTTGTTTGTTTTGTAGTACGCAATTTTTGTATTTAGCTTGGATGCAAAACACAAAAATAACAAATGGTTGTGTGTGCGTGCGACTGCCTACAGTGGACGAGTTAAATTTCATAATTTAGAAACAATTCTTCTGTAGCCTATATTCAGAAGAATACATAAATGAATATATGTTTTTAAACAATTACGGCAATCAGCTGATGATGAAGTTATTTATTTATTTATTTTTACACCTTGTGTAAAGGCGGACTTAATGCCATTGGCATTATCTTCCAGCCAGCCTTGGGTGATGCAGAGATATATAGGTAGGTGCTTTATTCCCGTGTCTCGGCCACTGCGAGTGCGAGAGGAACACCGTGATGGTTTTAGTGGGTAGGGCCATGCCCTTCAGGCAGGGAGAGCCCCGCATACCCTCGCGCCCCGCCCCAGGGGCGCGTGTGCATGCAATTTAATGCATTTCCATCACGAAAATCAAAAAAAAAAAAGGTAGGTGCTTTATGCAATTAAAAATAAAAGGAGTGAGATAGTACATATCAAAATATTATTAAATTAAATACATAAAACATATATAATACACATAATATATACATGTAAATAAAAAACATGTATAATAATACATATTATTAATAATAAAGTATATACATGCGGGGGATATTTATTCAGAAACAAAAACAGGTAAACAAACCTTGACGTTTAACACCACTTTTATTCTCTTAAGTCTATTTTAAAGAACGTCACATACAAAAATCCAACCGTCCCACAAAACGTCTTCCCCAAGCTTTCTTCGCTTGTTTTTTTTTCTCCCATTCGCACTGCCCTTCTACTTCTAAATTTATCTCCTCTCTCCCTCTTTCTTTCACATACACCTATGAGTTCCATTTTCCACATACATGTGTATATCGATACGTAAATATTTATTTTACGTATCGTATTATAAGTTGTTCGTATGGTTTATTTTGCACTTAGTTAATCGATATTTAATAATTATATTACAGCTTGGAGAGGTGCCGCAAAAACTCGCTCTAAACTAGTTGAACGCACACAAACAGCTTTGCTTAAGGTAGCAGGTAGCAGGTTGCAGGTTGCAGACAACTGCTCAGTGAGGCCAGCGTTTTAGCAACGCAACATCTATTTTTAGTTTATGCCGCTCTTAAACAAGATTCGCTGATAGAGTACGAGCCCGGTTTTACTCCACGGAACCCTAGAAGTCAAGGTGGCTCCTGTAGATCTGTAGCTACCTTACCAACTACCGATATAAGTTGAAGCGAAACACTTGAGACAACTTATATTGGAAGCTGGTAGGACAAGTACAGATCTTTCTGCCTCGGGTTTTTTTGTATTTATTGGACTATATCTTTAAAATTAATAACATAAATTACTTATATTTCCTGAATCATTATAATTTAAAAAAACGCAGTTAAAAATGGCTTTATACTTAATGAAATGCACAGACAGAAAAACTTTCGGAGATTACTATGTAATGATCATAATACTTGTTTTACGCCTTTCTTCATTACTAACATCGAGCTACGCAGGCGTATACAGGCACATTACATACACGAGCTCATTATTCGTCGGAAATATTTGTAGGTCCCACCGCCACCGAAATAAAAAATGTTGCTATACCGAACAACCTTCATAGAATTCTAAATTAACTTCATGAAAAGACACCCATTGACTGTCAGGCGGTAAGAAGTTCACCGGCAGTTATTTTATACAACATGTTAGCAACATAAAATAAACATTTAAATTAATGGCTGAATCAGTTAATCAATTGTTTACACTTATGACATCGCCTGAGAAATTAAATAACCGCCACCGACACTGGCAACACAGCGAGGCGCGTGTGGGTACAGCTCGCGAGCAGCCAGCAGCCCGTCAGTCGTCAGTCGTCCGCCGGCGGGTGCGCCGCTCGCAGCGGTGTGCTACCCGGTGTGCACAGCACGATGTGATACTTGATACCGAGTGTCACCCCCGACGCTGGAACACTCGGTGATATTTTTTCATATATTTAACTACCAGATATCATGTTAACGGTACCGTTGAGTTTGTTGTCGTCTTCTCAGGATTGTCCAGGTTACCGAACCGGGACTGGTACTCCAGTTACTGATGAAGTTAACTTCATCAGTAACGTAATTTTGATTCGTAAAGCTTTCGCAGTTACCGCCATGTTGGTTGCATTTTAAAAGTATAAAGGAGCGAAATCAAGGAAATAATTATACTGTAGCGTAGTGTTTGTCATCTTTACTTTAATATAGGTGCTCACTGTAAATATACGTACGTAGTAAGCCAACATTTTAAGATCAACTATTAGTATAGATATTAAACTCGGTTTTTGAACAACGTATACGTGGGTACGTACCTTGATGTCATTTTGGTGATGGACAAGAGTATCATTTGTCATCGGATGAAATATTCCGCTCGATTCGTCGCTCCGTCGAATAAAAAACACAAATGTTTATCAAATGTATTTTTAGCCCCCCCTTCCTTTCCCTCTTCCACCACCGGACGACAAGGCGCACGGCGAGACTCCCCCTTTTGTTGTAAACATCCCCAGCTTACGAACAAAGAGGTTTGACTCCTCGTTTTTAATAAGAACAGCTAAGGAGTGGAACAACTTACCAGCGTCAGTGTTCCCGTACAAATACGATGTGGGCGTCTTCAAAAAAAGAGTGAATAGGCATTTGGTACGTTAATGCGCTTTACCGCCACAGACTACATCATCACTTAACACCAGGTGATATCGTGGTCAAGCATTAATCCATTGATTTAAAAAAAAGTCAATGCTTCACTGTGCAGGTGAACATCTGGATCTATTTGAGGTTTCGAATAAAAAAGAAAACTTTGAAGTAAAAGGTTTTATGCTCCAGACCGACAAAGCGAGTGCGGTAGCAGAATAACAGATACAAAAGGGCAAAGAAAAATTGTACAGGAAATTTACAATTTTAAATTATATAAATATTAATTAATGCAAGTATTGATAAGAAATTGTACAGTCCATCTATCCACAAAATCGGCAATCAGTTGGCAACCCAATATAATACTACACAGCGGGCAGCGCGGCGCCGCGCGCGTATAAAGGAGGGAGCGCGACTGCGGACGGTTCATTGCAGGCGCAGCCGGCGCGATGTCCGCCATGTCCGCCATGTCCGCGCTTTACGCACTCGCCGCTGCGGTCACCTTCATATATTCTCTGTATTATTATTTGACAAGAACATTCGACTATTGGAAGGTAAGAAATGTCGCAGGTCCAAAACCTGTCCCGCTCTTCGGCAACCTACTTGATTCAGCCCTTCGGAGGAAGAATATTGGTGTGGTGTATAAAAAGATCTACGATCAATTTCCCGACGATAAAGTAGTGGGCGTGTATAGAATGATAACTCCTACTTTACTGATAAAAGATTTAGATATAATAAAGGACATACTTATTAGAGACTTCGACTCTTTTTCGGACAGAGGATACTCTTTCAGTGGGAACGGTTTAGGAAACAATTTGTTTCACGCGGACAGCGAACAATGGCGGATATTGAGGAGCAGATTCACTCCGATGTTCACTTCTGGGAAACTCAAGAACATGATTTATTTAATGGAGGAACGCGGGGACAAGTTGATCGAACATATTCAACACTTGACGCCGAATGAACAGGACGTACTCCCGTTATTTAAAATGTATACGATGGCCACGATATCCGCTTGCGCCTTCGGTTTGGACATCAACACCATCAGCGATAAGATGTCTGTATTTCGTGAGATGGACGACATAATTTTTTCTCCATCATTTTTGGATGAACTCGACATGATGTATCCGAGCATTTTGAGAACATTTAAAATTAACCCGCTGCCGAGGACAGTAAGTGATTTTTTTTCCAATATTGTTTCAACCGTGATTGCAGAGAGAAATGGTTTACCGACCAATCGTAGAGATTTTATGGACCTGATACTTGAAATGAGACAAGAAAATAATATTCTCCAAAAAAAAAATAACGATGACGTTATCACGACTCTACAGCTGACTGAAGAAATAATCGCTGCTCAAGCGTTAGTATTTTATGCCGCCGGTTACGAGAGCAGCGCCACCACCATGGCTTTCATGGCATACGAGTTGGCGAAACACCCCGACATACAGAACAAAGTGATCGCCGAGGTGGACCAGGTGCTCAAGAAACATGACGGCAAGCTAACACTTGAGGCTCTCAACGAGCTGACGTACATGGAAAGAGTTTACTTCGAGACCCAACGTTTGTATCCTATAGTGGAGCCGCTGCAGCGCAGAGCGCAACATGATTACAAAATCCGAGGAACAGATGTAACTGTTAAGAAAGACCAAATGGTTCTCATTTCAGCAATGGGTATCCACTACGACGAGAGATATTACCCCAATCCGAAGAAGTTTGACCCGGAAAGGTTTTCTCCAGAAAATTCCAGCGGCCGACATGACTGCGCACACATACCGTTCGGGAACGGCCCGAGGAATTGCATCGGTGAGTTATTACCCGTTTTACTATTTATGTTGAAGTACACACTATCAACGAACACAATGCGGCGCTAAAGTTTTGTAAAGTTTTCAACACATTCCCCCGCGGTCCGGAGATGAACGTGCACTTAAATAGTTACTTGTCGTCGGTTCTTCTGTTTTATATTTCCTTGGAAATAAAAAATTGCCAAGTTTAAAAATATTTTCCTGGCAATCGAAAACATTAGATAACCCGAGACTGGACAAAAGAGCAAATGGTAATCAGCAAATTTTCGGTGCAAATGATAATATTTAATCGCAATGCTAATGGCGTCATTCATAAATATTTTTATACATTAATTAGAAACCGGTGTGTATCAGCGGCGCCGGACGCGAACTGCGAACTTTGACCTTTATCAGAGTTGAAACTGAAATGTTGATCATTATTATAAAGTATTATTACGCGGTTTCCGAGAGGCGAGTCCACGATTTGTCGCGTGCTTTGTGTTGCACTATATGCCACGGACCAATTATGTTGTATATACTTTTTGGTTCGAAAGCCGGATATGACATTAAATACAAACATTTTAAAATAAAGAAAGGGGACGTTATGAGAAAAATTATCATCATAACCAGCCTGCGGCAGTCGCCTGCCGAACACGGGCCTCTCCCGAGGAAGGCCACTTAGCCCGGTTTTCGGCTATACGCATCCAGTTGCTGGCAGCCGCATTGCACTTTGTGGCAAATAGAAGATAGTTAAGTTGCTTGCCTTAATTTTAGTTGAATCTTTTTATTTAAGTATTGTTTTTAATCGTTGGCTAAATTTTTAGCAAGTACTTGGTATTATTGCAAAATAATATTGAAATGCTTCGCATGTAACTTTGCTTGCAGGTTTGCGCTTTGCCAAATACCAAGTTAGGGTCTGCTTGGCGAAGTTTTTCTCCAAGTTCCGGGTGGAGCCGTCGCGCGGCACCCCGTCGGTGGTGGAGTTCGCGCCGCGCCGCCTGGTGATGGCTCCAAGAGGAGGACTCCCGATGAACATCGTGCCGCGGTGAAACCAACCGGTCAAACTTGTTTACTTCTTAATCAAATGTTATAAATAGGTCCGAATGTAGGTAACAATGTAATTTTTTCCCAGTAAAACTTCTTTAAGAGAAATAACTGCGAGAATTTTTAGGAAACAAAAAGTGTAACAAAAAAGGCAACTTCAAATGTATTTGTAGGATTAGACTGTGAGAGAATGGAATAAAATGCATTGTTAAATTGTTTCCCCCTCCGTCGTGTACTCTTTGTGCTATCGTTCGTTGTGTTCCCACTTCTCTACCGCGTTTCGTGGGTCCGCACACAGACTCTGCAGGTCATAGATATTTGTCTCCATGACGTATACTGCCTTGTTAATATACGCAAATATATATGAAGTACTTATAGTATATAAGTAATGACTTCTTTTACTACAACGATACTTTCAGTGTTTCAAATTATCTTTTTCTCTCTGCTATCCCCAAAGTGGATGCATCTCATTTTCTAAACTACACCTAATTTTGTTATTGTTACAACTTGCAATGGAATGGTGCTGCAGAACGTCAGTGTGTGAAAACCTGCATTACTAAACAGATAGTCAACTATTGCAGAGGCACGGTACAACATAACCTTCACAAATGAGTTAGCTCGTTATACGAGTATGCGCGAGGAAACTTAATATTTTTACACTAAACGACTCAGTAGTTGTTCATAAGGAATCACTTCATAGTCGACGGTGTTGAGCCTTCTGATAACGTGCTGACTGACCTTCGCACGACCATTGGCTGCAGAATCAGTGTACGAGTATGGAATTTAAATGTATTTATTATAGCGCGTTTAAAGAAATGAAGACAATTTGTTATAAATAAAAGTTGCATGGGAGGAAACGGTATCAACCCCGGAACAGAGCCAAGCTTTAAGTTTCAGTCCATCCGAATGAGGAGCGGGTGCGCGGCGGTGGGGTTGAGGAGACAACTTTCTGGATACACGGGCCCCCGCCTCCGGTACGTAGTAACAAAAATGCGAGCCCACGATAAACTTGTAGAGTCGCACGCATTGTCGCACTTTTAGTTTTTTCTTCACGTGTATGTACGTGGTTACCTTGACTCTTAAATTGCATAACAACAGTAAAGCTCCAAATGATAAAAGGGTCGTTGCCAAGCTTCTAATAACAGAAATGGAACCACAACTGAACGCCCTTTAGGTCACATTTAATGTTTTAATCCTGTGAATCCGAGCCAAGAATCCTGGCAACAGGGTTGGGCAGGACTTATTCTTATTACGAGTGGTAGCAGCCGAGTACTAGCAAAAAAAGTGCGTGAACGGTGCTGGTCCCCTTCTCCGAAAGCGCCAGGTTCAAAAAGAGACCGCCGAGCGCAATTGTCTTGTAATTTTTTTATTTAATATTTTATTGTAGTATTTCCACGAAGCTCTTTGAATTATTGTTTACGTACTGTACGTCAGTAACAGTATATTGATTATATACTATGTTAGTTGTGTTACTCGTAGTTTAATGCTAAAACTAAATAATCATACGAAAAATGCAATCAATGTGGACCGTCCAGCACCAAACTATCACACATTTTTATCGATTAGGCGTCTCCTCAGGAACTTCACGACAGGTGCGGACAATACTCAGTAGGTGTGGTATCACTCCGTATCGTGGGAACTCATCCTGGAGGATATGGCCGCAAAAGGCATGCCATATACATATACAACATCATAATCAGCTATCTCCAGGATAGATATATCACACTGACTGACACCGCGAGCACAGTCGTAGAAAAAAAGAGTCACCAGTGGTGTTCCGCAGGACTCAATACTGGGGCCAACTTTATGGAATATACTATATGACTATGGAGGTCATGAGTGTTGCGAAATACAGGAACTCGTACAGTAAATTGCAACAGAGGCTAGCAATACGTATCACTGGAGCCTATCGCACCATCTCTCTGGACGCGGTCTTGATGATAGCGGGATTAATACCTATAACGGTTAGCACAAGAACGGCACCGCTTCTTCCATGAAAAGAAAAGAACAAAGGAAGAAAGATCGCGTACGTTGTCAGAATGGGCACAAGATTGACAAAAGGAGGGAAAAGGCAAATGGACTCGAAGAATCGTACCCAACCTCAGACACTGGATACATAGAAAGTATGGAGAAGTAGAAAGACTGTTAACACAAGCGCTGAGCGGACGTGGAGTCTTTAACACCTATCTCCATGCAATAGGGAAAGCAGAGAATGATATTTGCCCATACCGTGAACATATAGACTCACCAGAGCTTGCCCTATTCGAATGCATAAAATTTGCCGATGTGAGAGAGAAAACGGAAGGAAACGATGGAAAAGTGAGAGCGGAAAACGTGATGGAAAGAATGGCGAAAAATAAAGAAGAGTGGGACAAATATGCGGAAATGCTCAATGAAATAATATTAGTAAGGGAAAAAGATGAAAGACAAAGACAAGAAGCTATAAGATCATTTTATTTTGTTTAATTGCTTAACGCACCTACCTACCTCATCATATCTCTACACCACCCAAGGCTGGCTGGAAGATAATGCCAATGGCATTAAGTCCGTCTTTACACGAGGTGTAAAATAAATTAATAAATATAAGAGAGAGAGGAGAGGAGAGGAGACGAAACGGAAGGGGATTTTAGTCCGTAGGCTGGTGAGCCTACTGCCTGAGCTCAATAGAGTCGGGCATACTAAATGGCCTATGGCTATCCATGAGGATTTCCCCCTGGCGATCCAAAAAAAACAAAAAGGTGTGGTATCACATACCTCTAACTACGCCGGGTTTTGAATAATGTTGGCAGCAGTTCGTGTCTGAACCTTTTTTATCGTATAGGAAATTCCTACGCATACACCTGCCTTCGTGGAGGGGAAAGACAGCTTATGTCGGACTTGCACCGTCTACAACCTCCGCGTTGTTCCTTCGTCGTCGCTTTACGGTAGAGTCAAGGGAACGCTTTTGGTACACCTCCGCGACCCTGCCAGCGCCGGCTGCTCCTCTCGACCTTTTATCCTCACATAGGCAACGGATCTCCACGAATCCGTCATCCAACGACCACGGGAGGCCGGAGAACGAGCTCTCTTGACCCCCTGCGGCGGATCTAGTCTTGGGTTCCACCGCCAACCATTATACGGTTTCGAAGGATAGGGAGTAAGCATGGCGCCTCGCACACTGCACCCTGCATACATTCGAAGTGAGCTGCTCGAGCTCACCTCGAATTTATGCCGGTGAGCTGCGTGGGACCCTGTTTGCGAAGAGAGCTTTACCGCTTGTACAAACTTAAGGTAGCCCTTCAGATAATGTTTTTAACGACCAGTTCGATGGGGCACAACAACCCGGCGAGCGATAACTAAATAATCAAGGCGGGTGAGGCCCCAGTGTGCCGCAAATGCCACGCCGCAAAAAGTGAAAACACCGCACACAACTCATTCGATGATAGTTGCCCTATCAAAAGTAAGCGGGACACGCTGGCCAGGTCCAGCGTGTCATACTGCTAAAATCAGTTAACCAAGCCGAAAACAACACTCAACACCGGATAATGGCTACTTAGAGGAAATACATAAATTGGGAAACAAACGATAGAAACAATAGTCTAGATCTAAAAGCAAAACAATAAATTGTTAAAGAATAAGAAAATTTAAAGAAATAGTAAACATTAACATTAATAATTGAACTACTAGAATTTAGTAAATGTGAAAAACGTATTGGATAGTAATTGTATTAGTTTCTAAAATGATACTGGGAGATGAAATAAATTGCAGATTGTCTTGTGATAAGTAGTCGAAAGGGCAATCAGACAGGGAAACGTGAACGACCGACAATCTATTGATCTTCTAATAATGGCAATTTATTTATTTATTTATAATGCTTCATGCACAAAACAATAAGTACACAGGCGGACTTAATGCCATATTTTATATCATATTTAAGTATAAGAACATGGTAACTATTTTATTTATTTTAATTATTTTCCGGATGTATATTACTTTTCACCATAATTGTTA
>DWHM01000094.1:0-11757 GCA_018247595.1 Losaria neptunus creber | reverse complement strand
TGGCCTGTGAATATCTGGGTTAGCTGCCCAGTGGGACGGAGTTTTCTTATTAAGTTATACGCCTCTGCTGCGTTCGGGAAAAATAGCTTAGTGATGGACGCGGTTGTACCCTCGTATCGGGCACTCCATCTTGTAACTGAGGCCTCTCGAAACAAACGCTTAACATACTATATCGGGCATTGATCATAATCTGGCTTATAAACATGATATTATCATTTACTGAATATTTATCACAAACGTCTGAGACTTCCCAAATTTATGCTGAAACCTGATATTACAGGTACATAAACCTTAAGTTATTAATAATTTAGATTAATCTAAAGTTTTTTTAATACTACCTGGCAAGGAGACGAGCAAGGCATTCACCTGATGGTAAGTGATACGCTTGCCCATAACGTGACGCTGGTTGTACACAGCACATTGCGCTCGTCGTTTTAAGACGTAAAGTGTTAAGTCTCGTTACTTCAGTAAATTCTCAAGCATACAGCACTCTTCAAAACGGAATACAGTAATATTTGTCGGTAGAAATAGGAGCTGCGGTGGTACCTCCCACGGACTATACCAACGGAGACCTACCACCAGTAAGGCAGCAGTACCCATTTTTCTTAACCCATATCTTGAAAAGTTAGTTACTTGTAACAATATAGTACAGCTGTTTTGATTGTACATATATTATTTAAGAATTGTATAATTTTTTTTTTTAATGAACGCCGTCTGAACAAATTTTAAGCGGGTCCTAATTAATTGATCTAGAGATTGCGAGCGCGGCCCCGCAACCCCGAACATCCCCCTCCTCCCTGCCCCCCGCCGCACCCCCGCTGTATCTTCGGCTTTAATTTAGGATTGTTAGAGCAAAGGGAATGCAATTTACGTAAAATAATTGTTTGATTTCGAATATTCCCCCCGTTTACCCTTCACCATCTTTCTCTTCGTTCGTTTTGTGTATAAAAAGCAATCTGTGCAGTAAGAAACATCTTACTTTCTACCTTAATCATGTTATTGCTTAGTTACTGGCGGTAGGTCTCTTGCCGGAGACCGTCTAGGTAGGTACCGCAGCTCCTATTCCTACCGGCAAATAGTAATGTGAAAACATTACTGTGTATTGAAGGGTGCTGTATGCTAGTGAAATTACTGGGGTAACGAGACAACACTTTACGTCTCAAGGCGACGAGCGCAATGTGGTGCTGTCTATACCGTTTTAATCAGCGGCGTGTTATGAGCAAGGGTATCACTTACTATTAGGTGAATGCCTTGATCGTCTCGTGGCCTTAATGAATAAAAAAAACTTTTTGTCACAGATTAAGAGGGACTTATATCTTCAGGGTAATTAATAGGAAACCTTTTAGAAGTTATAAAAAAGGGCAATAGACGTCCCGCCGACAGTAACAGATCTCTCGGGGGATGCTGCATGTACCGCATCTCATCTGGCATGATTTCAAAGCGTCTGATATTAAAAATTGCTCGGAATAGATTAAAATGTTAAAATGCGGATCCATTTG
Source organism: Losaria neptunus creber (assembly GCA_018247595.1). NCBI lineage: Eukaryota > Metazoa > Arthropoda > Insecta > Lepidoptera > Papilionidae > Losaria > Losaria neptunus. Next base: position 10,258 of record DWHM01000094.1, on the reverse strand, counting down.
AAATGTATCTCATAGAAATATGTATCGCGGCGTATTTGTAAGAAACGTATTAGTGAAGGTTCAAATGCTCGCTCCATTTTAGGAATGACGCTGCGAGATCCAAATACTGCACACTGCGGCATGTACCATATTTTTTATTACTTCTTCAACTCATGGTACGGTGAGAGCATTCATCTTCAGCTAACTATAGTCTAAAACATTGTATTACTACTATACGATAATGTTCCAATCAGAAGTATTGTAAATCCATACATGTTAATAGGTATATCACTGTCCAAACTGAAATACAGTTATTAACTTTTGAACAGCAGGAATAGGTAGTAACTCTAAGGTCTGGTGGTAGGTCTACTGTTACCGGAGACCGTGTTGGTAAATACCACCGCAGCTCATATTTTTACCACTAAATAGTAATGTATAAACATTACTGTGTTCTAGTGTGAAGGGTGGTTTATGCTAATGAAATTACTGGGGTAACAAAACTTGTAAACCTATGTCTCAAGGCAAGTGCTATGTGGTGCTGTGTACCATCTTAACCAGCGCCATGTTATGGGCAAGCGTATCACTTACCATCAGGTGATCGGCTTGTTCGTCTCGTCGAATATGAAGAAATTCTCTTGTTCAATTTGCGGCATCATAACTGAAGATGTAGCAAGATTTTTTTAATCCCACCTAACACACAGCATCACTATTTTCTTGTTATATTTGTGACAGTAAGAGTAAGTACGTAAACTTGATCATACTTTGGTTAAGTTTACTTAAAATCTTTAGAAGATCATGAACCATTAAGTTATGGAACGAACTCCCTGCCGAGGTTTTCCTAAGGAGCTACAGAATGGAGTCATTCAAAAAGGGCTTGATAAGGTTCTTCTGAGGTCGACAACGTACCATTGGCGCCTCAGGTACGTATAGGCTACGGCAACTGCTTACCATCAGGCAGGTCGTAAAAATAATCAGGATTTCCGTCAACTATTCACGGTTAATGGGTAACGATAAATCTTAAGTGAAACATTGCTGCAGCCGCTCATGATCCACCATCAGATCCGCCGCATATCTCGTTTAACAACGCCATAAAAAAAACCCCCACAGCAGTATGCCGCCGTATAAAATAACGAGCCGCATTTCCCGTATGTAAACAGGAAAAGCGCCAGTCGATTGTAAAGGCAATTATCTGATAATATTTTCGCCCGCCGACAACAATTGCATGAGGTTATGTGCCTGATAAATTTATTTAACCTATAAACAGATATTTGATTCCGCTGAAGATAATGTAATGGTATCGGGTTTTAACGTTGCTTTGTGCCTCTTTAGTGAAGAGTTGATCCATAACAGCATCGCTGTGTTCTGTCTGCCGATATATAAGAGCTGCAGTATTCCAGGTCAGGCTTCACCCTTCACAATCCATTTATCATTATTAGAAATTGAGGTTAACTATTACTCTTTGTGGTAAACACAGTCCTCACAAGTTAGACCGACGATCTGGTGAAGTTTGCGGGAAATCGCTGGATACATACAGCGAAGGATCGTTTGAAGTAGAGATCTTTTGGAAAAGGCTTTTGTCCAACAGCAGGCTTGTATTAGCTGATGCAGATGATGATGATGATAATGATAGACACATCAAGTGAACTACTATGCATGTTTAAGTACTAAGATCATCAATCCTATGTTTATTATCACAGATATCTGGTAAAGTGCAGCTTACGTTTCTCCTTTTCATACTCCATTACAGAAGCTTTTAACATATATTCATATCTTTAATACTGGTGTACAGTACATTACTGCGTTAGAGTCGGATAGTAGCTATTCGAAATATTAAAAGGAACACTGAAATGCACTCTCACTTAAAGGCTAAAAGTCTAGGAAATCTACAGACGCAAGGCGTTTGGGTGCTGCCTGCGTCGCTTTACAAAAGTATTTGCAAACTCCAAATATAGCTGCTCCTTCAATGTTCATATACGAAATATTACCGTCCGCCATTTTGTTGACCGTCATATCTAATATAATGGGGTGAGATATCTCAAGTTTCTAAGTTAAAGAAATGTGATATTGGTAAACTTCCTTATTAACGCCCCATTGACACGGGCAGCCATCTTGTGGACATCTAGCCCGTGTCGTCAGTTCGTGTAACGAGTCATTTGATTAATCGATAGCAAGTGTTAAAGCTAGAATATTCCTACCACACGTCTAGCTTAAGCTTCTCGTTTTCAGTCGATTAAGTAGGAAGTTATTCTATGGAAAAGGTAACAGCTTTTTTGTTGATCATTACCAGTATACAGCGATCTTTAAATGCAACCCATAATTCTTTTAAGAAAATCCTGGTTTCAGATGTGGATCAATTCTAAAATGATTATGGGGTGTAAGGTATCCCATACGACAACTCACAAGCCAAGCAACCCGCATTGAGGCAGGCTGGTGGGAGATGGCCTAAATCCCATCGCTATTAGTGGAATCGTATGTTCAGCAGTGGACGTCTATCTGCTGATGATGAATGAAGGTTAATTAAGCCTTTAGTTTCTGTGTTACAATACATTGGGACCCAATTTCCGTTTCCGTTAATAAAATAGATCAGTAAGTATCAGATAAAGGTTTCCCCGGAGCTGCCAACGTAAAAAATTCCAGCGGAACTTTTATCATAAATATTGCATTTGCGTAGAGGCCTATCGGGGTGTACAGTCTCATCGATGTCCCAACCAGATTGAATTATCAAAAAAAAAAATCGACAAAACTGGAAAGGACAGCAAAAAAGGGGATTAGAATCGAGAGCGTACCCAGAGGCAACCGTCTAGCAAAGAAGATAAAAACGAGCCGTATCAAGATGGTTATTGTCTTTACCTCCTCTTCAAATTTGGACCTTAACAAGTACCATTTAGGGTACAGTTCTGGATGGTGCTGAAGCGGCAGACCCGTATTCATTGTGCAGGTCGATAGCTTAAATTACACCTATGAATATCCCCCCCTCTCGGTATCCGTCCGCTAGTCCGTAAATGGTATCCGATATATCAATACGGATAAATGAAGTCGAATTGTTCGTCTCCGGTGTTTGAATTTTACGATGATGTGGTTTTCTGTAAATGGTGATGGTGTGATTGTATCGCAGACGTGAACCATCACGTACAGATAGATACTGAACTGGACTGCGAGTGAGAACTTTAAAGGGTAGAGTTACTTTGTGCAGCTGTGGCTCGTCATCAGCCCATAAACAACAGGAATTGGGCCATCTCTCACCACGCTGGTCCAATGAGGGTTGGTGGGGAGACAGAGCTTCGTTTGTTGATTAGAAGGCTGTGCCACGAGTAGGTGAAGTTGGCTTCCCGTAAGTTGTTGTGTGGGATCCATTACACCCCAGATGTGGCTGCTGTCCAACTATCACATCCAGAGCTATGGGCTATACTATGTATGTGTCAGTTATTGGTATTTCTCATGTTTCAGGATCATACTATTCCAAAACCATCTAATAGTAAAACATTAATAAATTTCAGTTTGTAAGGGGATCCAGAAAACACCTCATGGGATCTAAACCAACTACCCCTGCTCGCGGTGTATACTGCTAATCATCAAACGTAGCTCTGGCTCCCCTCTAACTCACAATGGGCCAGCGTGGTGAGAGATGGCTCAAATCCAGGGCCTATCGGTAGACGTATATCAGCTAATGATAGTGATATCAGTTTGAAAGGATTTGTACATAGTAAAACACTTGCGTTCTCTAGTTCTCATGGTAAGAACTATGCTTGGTGCTTGATGATGGTGTTATGATTTCTTGTCACTTATCACCTAATGAACCTTTCGCTCATTTCGGCGGTGTATTAAAAAAGTTTTCGGTACGTATATCCGGTCCGTGGAAGATCAACACAGAGCCCATATGCATGCAAAGGGGGCCGTTTCCGTTCGCTTCATATATCACCTGCAGACGCCTGTTGAATAATAAGTGACTGGGAAATATTGGCACATCGCTTAAACGTCCTGGATGGATCCGGCCGGCGCTGGTGGGGTAATTTTTTTTTTACGAGGATACGCTGAAAGAGTAATAGTCATTGGCCACACTTTGGGCAATCGCAGCAGCGCAGCTCGCGAATTATGTTACAATTTATACGCCCGCGAGCGTAGGGGTGGAGATATAGATATATATACTGGTAACAGGTTCATTTAGACTTTACACATAATAAAAAAAAGGTTATGATAATACTACTGTTATGAACAATAAAAATTTTACCAATTTTTTTTTATTCGACGAGAGGATCAAGGCGTTCACTTGATGATAAGGAATATCCTTGTCCATAACAACGTACTGCTGGTTGTGTGGTATACACAGCACCACATTGTGCTCGTCGCCTTGAGACGTAAGTGTTAAGCCTCGTTACCCCAGTAATTTCACTAGAATACAGCACCATTCAAACCGGAACAAAGTAATGTTTACACATTACTATTTGGCGGCAGAAGTAGGTACTCCAGTGGTACCTACCTAGAAGGTCTCCGGCAAGAGACCTACCACCGGTACTGCAATAGGAGCTGCAGTGGTACATACGTAGTGGTACAACCAGGTTTTTAAAAGGATTAATAACCTGGATATGATGAGACATGTATTCAATTACTTACATGTAGCAGCAGTTACCCACTTCTTTACTGACAAGAAGGTCCATGGTTTGATTCCGGAGCGGCACTTGGCTGAGATAGTCGCATGGATTTTTGGGCCAGTCTCTCCAGCAAACACCTTCACATTATTAACGTATCGCCAAAACAACGTTATAGTGTCCCCGCCGCCAATGTACGAGCGCCGCGGGATTTGAGGCGAACACGATTTATCATCCGCAGCGTCATTTCTACGAAATATAGTTCAAACGTTAAACCGTTACAGAAAAAAAAAAAACCGCTGAGCGTGGTTATATTAACATTTAAATGGAATAACCAAAATAATTCTAGGCACCGGCATGAATACTAAAAGAAATAGTCAAGTTGTCTCGGGAAATTTATCTCACAAACGTTACAAATCCCGAACGTGACGCCGCAGTGTAATATAGACCTTATCTATATGGTACCAGAGGTCTATTTTGATTGACAATGACGAGGAATTTCCAGATCTGAAATTACAGCTATGAATGTCAGAGTCGGTTAACTAGCGGCGTCTATACGATTGATCAACATCGATGTATTGGACCACGATTATCGCATAGTAATAAATTCCTATTGAATACACGAAAACATATTACTGTGGATTGGTAATAACTGGTATAATGCCTAGTAAGATATTTACATAGGACCGCATGTATGGGATGTATAATTTACCAATTTTCACAGCGGCTGTTATGTAAATATATGAGGGTGTCTATATATGTGTTGTAGAACATATGTATTTCTTATATAATATATTTATATATATATGTCTGTATTTCATCATCAGCTGATTGACGTCCACTGCTAGACAAAGGCCTCCCCCAATATTAGAGGGATTTGGGCCATCTCCCACCACGCTGGCCCATTGCGGTTTGGCGGGCCACCAGATCCTCTTATTGGCAGGGTCCACTACGAACTAGTAAGGTTGGCTTGGGTCCCATAAGCTACTGTGTGGGACCCTTGACATCCCTATCTGTATTTACAATATAATTTTTTTTTGACAACTGTTTGTTTTTTTTTAATTTCTTCCCATCCTGAAAGGTTGTTTGGAAGAGATCGGTGGTATTTTGTCCGCCTTTTTGTTTACTGTATCTCACTTGTTTTTGTTTGTGCAAAATAAGTATAAAAATGAATTGAACTAGAACATAGTAAAGTTTGCACATTACTGACCCAACAGTATAATAGAAATGTTATTCAAGATATTTTTGATTATACATTTAAGTCCTGAGTCTCAAGACGATGAGCATGATAGCTTAGTAAACATCCTAACTAGCATTAGGTAAATATTTTTTTTTATTCGACGTGACTAAACCAGCAAGAGGTTCACCTGGTGTTAAGTGATATGCCCATAACATGGCGCTGGTTAAGATGGTATATATAACATTGATCGATCGGAATGAAGATCTTTGGGGGAGGCCTATGTCCAGCAGTGCAGTTTATCGGCTGATGATGATGATATAACATAGTGCTCGTCGCATTGAGACGTAAGGTATTGAGTCTCGTTACCCCAGTAATATCTCTATCATATGTGAAATATATATATATAACCTTTAAGTTTCCCGATCAAAATCCCGTATCGCCTAAACGTTACCCCGCATCCCGGTCTGAGTAAACTTTAAAGCCGCTTTGGTATTCACAATGGGGGGCTGGAAGGCGAGACCGTTTACGCTAAAATGTTTACCGCGACGCGTCGGGTCGTGGGTTCGTTCGTATCCCATACGTTTTATTGCCCCGGCGCTCCTCCGGCATATAAAACAGCGGAATAAGCGATCGGGGAGAAAATGTTTTATTACACATTTTCTCTTTTATTATACTGGCGGTAGGTCTCTTGCTACAGACCGCCTAGGTAGGTGCCGCTGCAGCTCCTATTTCTACCGCCGGACAGTAATGTGAAAATTACTGTGTACATTCCCCATAAACGTCCACTGCTGGACATAGGCCTGCCCAAGTAATGAGAGGATTTAGGCCATCTCTTACCACGCTGGCCCAATGCGGTTTGGTGGGGAACCAGAGCCTCGTTTGTTGATTAGCAGACTGCACTGCGAGAAGTTGAGGTTGGAATGGGTACCCAGAATTCTTGTGTGGGGGATCCCTTACACCCCCTGGGTACGACTATCCAAACACATCCAAGTGCTGCTCCGGAATCAAACCATGGACCTTCGTGTTAGTAAAAAAGCTGATAGCCCCTGCTATATGAAGGCAGTAAGGTGGAAGGCATAAAAATAGAAAGAAAAGAAAAGAGTAAAATAAAATCCCTGTCTTTACGTGGGAAGAAATAATTAATTTAAAAAAAAAGACTCGAAGGTAGTTGAATTCATGGCTCATCATATCCAGATTATCAATACTATTAGAAACTTGGAGACCGTCTAGTACTACCGCAGCTCCTATTTCTACCGCCAAGTAGTAATATGCAAACATTACTGTATTCCGGTTAGAAGGGTTTAACAAGTGAAATTACTGGGGTAACGAAACTTAACACCTTATGTCTTAAGCCGATGTAATATATGCGTATGCATGTACGCATGTATATATCGCAACATTGACAGTGAGAAAAACGGCGTTTCTCAGACAATCGTTTATACAGTTTATGTTTATGTGTGTGTGTGTGTGTGTGTAGTAATATTTACAGTTAACCGTCCGATAAAGGAAAAATGAATTACAGTTGTTTGTCCGGCGTGCGCGTTAGATGTTGCCGTAAATTAACTAACGCGGCGCATCAATTTTAAACAAACGCAATCAATTCATACGGGAGCCCGTGTAAATATCCGATAAGCCAAATTAACTAACTCAAATCCGTCGGCACACAAACGGCGGTGATAGTGTTGTGTAGTGTTGCCAGCTACCGCATCCGATATTCCATTTACGCGCCGCCCAACTATAAATTACAAATCGCACTCCGATTCCGTATTCATGGGTCACCCATTCGCCCGAAATTAGCCCTGGCCGCAGCGGATTTGCGGTCTAGATCAGATGTAGGTATCGGTGTGTGCCTAACTAACGCTTCATTCGAGCTAATTAGCGCTAATCGCTGCTAATTTATGAGCGGTGGTAGCGCTAATGAGTGCAGAAGTATATTTACACGCGGCGGCGGCAACAATGATGCAGAGGTATTCATGGACATCAGCTCTAGCTGCAGACTGAGCATATCACCAATGAATAGTTTGCAAACGGTACTGCAGATATATCACTACAGTACTAGGTATATAGTCTTAGGTCTCGAAAGCAATTTAGCGCTTTGTAAAGAAAGAAAAACTCTATTCAAGAACCATGTACAAAATTGATGATTACAAAAAGAAAAATATATGAATCAGGGTATTGTGACATGATGCTGAACAGGCCTCCACTCAGCATCTGCTGCAGCAAGCTTAATGCTGCAGCTGGTGTTATGTGGAGCCTTTGCGAAGAGTCGGAAGGGACGAATTAATACAAGGGAGACAGTAAGGAGGTACAGGCATGAGTGGTATCATTAAATGAATGAACAAAGCGATTGGTTAATATATACATATATATGATAACCAATGGCGGCATGATATTAGAAAAGATTTGGGAAAAGATAGCTATAAATACAGTGAAAAATAATAACATATAGGCTTAGACAAATTTGCAATAGCATTACCTACATTATAATTAGCGTACGCAGCTAATAGGCAATAGAGAGGGGATTTGGGCTATCTCCCACCACGCTGGCCCAATGCGGGTTGGTGAGGACTTATACTAGATTAGTCAGGGTAAAGTGAAAAGTCGTCAATGCAGTAGAACATATGCAATAGCCACTTGCGCAGGGAGCTGTTATATTTGTTATTTGTTATTGTCACAATATTAGATTATATTAAAAGATGAAAAGCTGCCGGCAAGCTGTGCGCGCTGTGCCCAGCATCCGGGAATGCGGAAATAGTGCGCACTCACTCCAACCCCATTACCGATCCCACTGCGGGGAATAAGAAAAGTGCTTTGTTTTGATTCAAACATGGCCGCCGGCGGGCGGTTTGTTGGTTAAATAAACATTCAGTTTTGTTAATTGCTTTGGCAAAGGTTCGCGGCTTTAATGAGGGAATTTGTTTTAGACGCAATTATAAACGGGGCGCCTCCCTCCCCGCCCCTCCGGCGCCCTCCGCGCGGCTGCGCTGCTGTAATGTGTCCACTCGGCAACCGGCCAAATGTGACGTGAACTTTTTTAAACCTCCATCAAAATGAGAGCTTTGTTTTTATTTACATATATATCTTTGAGTGTAAACTTGAGTAAACCGAGCTACTGTGCCGAAGCCTTGGCGACCACCTAACTATATATACGAGTATATGATGACTATCTTTATATAAAATTTGGAGATATTTACGCAAAAGATTCTGGCATATTAAAGAGAATGGAAATATACGAGCTATTTCTTTATTTGAGTAAATTTCTTCAGTATGATTTCCTTCAATAAAAATATGACAAAGAAAATACTATAACAAGAAAATCAAGGCCATATTCATCATAACAGAATTTATATAGCAACAACTCTATCGATCGCGGCAGATTTTAAAAGCTGCGTAAAAATCGGTTAAGCCGTTTTAGTGCTACAACGTATATAACATAATGCATAAGCGGAAGCACTATTTTTTTTATTTTTAATAACACTTCTGTTACCAGTTGTTAAGTGAAGTTTAAATTTTACAAGCTGCTATGAACTTCATTGAAAGCTATATAAGGGTTGCTTAATGTTTGATGTTTTAAACTTAGCAATTAAGTTACTGTAGCGCGGAATAAAAAAGCAATAAACTGGCAATGTTGGGTGGAAAACAGAAAAAGGTGTTTCTTCCGGCATCTATTAATTTTTCGAAGTCGAAGTGTACAATCCAATTCCGACGCCATTTTTAATTATTGAATTCCCCAGCGAATTGTGGGCCTGAGTGGTTTAATATGTTTCTTTGTTATTATTTTGTCTTTCACTCAGCGAGCTGGAGCCGAGGCTGTGTGTGGTTTCGGGAAAACGGCGGGAGAAGAGAAAATGTTCAATAAATTGCAACTTCATATTGGATTTTTAAAGTATGTTATACGAGTATATATGGAGAAGGCAGTGGCAAACCAATCCATTATAACTGCCAAGAAAGTCGTAGTGTTTCACCACAAATGATGACGACGACCCTCAGTCATGAGTAATAAGACTTAGTAGAATATAAGAGTATAAGAAAATAACAACCAGCGATAATTGAATAAAGTTGAAGAACATTTGTAAGTGTAGAAAAAACTTAACCTAAAGCTTCTCTATCAATTCCAAACTACTAGTTCGTAGTCTGTTCCTGAAGTCCTCCAAGGTTGATATACTTTGGATACGTACTCACAGCCTACATCTCAGATTATGGTCTTTTATACAAGAATAATCCAAAAGATAATGTAGCTTATGAATTACCGAGGTAATATGACGCAGTAGCGTAGCACTTACATGAAAAGTCTTTAACAAGTTGTTAAAGTTAGTTTATCTTTCAGATACGACAGTGGATACAGTTAAGCGTTAATCGAATAGTCTGCTACTGTGCTAATAAGTTGTGAAAAGTCTTCTATTCCCGTACCGACTGAGCTTAAGCTTCCGGTGTTGGAAAATATCTTAAGTAAACGGAAATATTCCAAGAATATGTTTATTATAAGGCACGTATTGAAGCTTTAGTAATATTA
>DWHM01000093.1:0-11757 GCA_018247595.1 Losaria neptunus creber | reverse complement strand
CTCTAGGATCTTACTGTCCTGCCCATTACCACTTATATCTAGATATCCTTAGGACTGTCTATGACCTTAGTTCTTTCTAAACCTTCATAAATTGAGGGTTCAGCACCAATTTTTTTTAACTGGATATTTTGAAAAATACTATAATGCCTTCGGGTCAAATAATTTATATAGAAGGAACGTATACCTTCTCCATCCGGTCATAGGTTTCTTCCGGAGGTCATCCTCGCTCAGCCCGTATAGGCCGATGCAGGCGAGGAACCAGGCGGTGACGATCAGGTAGCAGATGACGATGACCCTGAACGGCAGGAGTATCACCGTGAATATCGCTGTCTGGAACAACAAACAGATTCCTTCGTATCACATAATCAAGTTAATTTTTAATCTATAAAGACCCTTAGAACTTCACTCAGTTTTAAGTGAAGAGTGTGAGACCTTAGTTATATGGTAACTAGCCAAGTTATATAATAACTCCACATATTACTATGGAATTGAACCTGGGACTGTCGTGTTATAAGGCACTTATCCACTGCGCCATAAGGACAGTTAAAGTTCAATCATAAAAAAAGGGCAGAAAAAAAAATTAGTTTGTTTTTTTTCAATAACAATAATGGACGATATGTATTGACCTACATTGAAGAAAAAGGGGTAATAAAATTTAACACGAATTTACGACTTCACACGTAAGGTAATTGTCAAAAGTTACTTGTAACAATTAGCAGGCCCATTCGCGGCTTTCGCGAATGAAACGAATTTACACTTCACAAATAAACCGCGTTGGGCCAGCGTGGTGGGAGACGGCCCAAATCCCCCCTCCCCCAACACGGAGAGGACTGTATCCAGAACTGAACATCAATCGGCTGATGAAGAAATAAACCGTCATAGCTCAGTATGTATGCGGTATACATATCAAATACCAGCCAGCCCATCAGTGGGCGTTATCGGGCTGACATCATCATACATCTCAAAGGGGCGCGGGTTCGATTCCCACTTGAGTAAGAGCAAAAAAAAAAAAGCCATAATCTAACAACATTTTTTTATTCGACGAGAAGAGGGAGATTTCCTGATGGTAAGTGATACGCGTACCCATAACAACATATCGCTGGTTAAGATGGTAATAGCTTTACATTGCGTTCGCCTTGAGACCGTAAGGGGATAGTCTCGTTACCCCAGTAATTACACTAGCATACAGTACAATTCCACTATTTAGCAAAAGAGACTTACCACCAGTATAAAGTATTTGTGGACCCCACACCTATGGTAAACATCGCTTTGACTTTTCATCTGATAGAACACCGAGTCCCACTAGTGGGAACATGAAGAGACTCTTCAGGGATACTTAATAATACATTTTTTTTTATAATAATTGGTAACACACATCACCTGATGGTAAGGGATAACGAAGAATGCTTTCAAAAGAATTCCTATCAATTGTGGTAATCCTTATGCTGGTGGTAGGTCTTCATTACCAGAGACCGTCTAGGTAGGTTACACCGCAGCTCCAAATCCTACTGCTAGATAGTAATGCGAACATTACTGCGTTTACTGAAGGCTGCTGTATGCTAGTGTAATTACTGGGGTAACGACACTTAACACCTTACGTATCAAGGTCATGAGAGCAATGTGGTGCTGTATACCATCTTAACTAGCGCAGTGTTATGAGCAACCGTATCACTTACTATCAAGTGAACCCGCTCCTGCCTTACTCGTCTCATCGACTAGTTGAATAGAAAAAGAAAGCTTCAATGAAGTTTTTTTTTTTTATCTCGTGTGTAACAAAATGCTAACGGAACGCACACCACGAAGCCGTATAAAGGCCGGCGACGGGGTAGTGTCGGACTCCGACCGACTAAAGATCTTCACACGGTATTCCATTCACGTCCGACACGTGTCCGAGGGTCATAACATCGATCAGTTCATCCGCAACCCTCGGCCGGTGCCTGGTGGAAAAGGCCCATCAAGCTTCAATGAAGTTGATCTTCCAAACTGTGATCGCTGATCCGGGATCGAACCGGGGACCTCAGTTCCACGAAGCTGGTGGTCATTACACCATCGGAATGATCATATGGTACTTTACCTCCGTACACGTGTTAAATCGGATGAGTTTGTGTAGTGCTTTTTAGAAAGTAGTCGTACGAGTTGACAAGTGACTACAGCAGTACCGATTTTTTTTTTTTAATCACATTCACCTCTCATCGGGGCAAAGGAAACACGATAATTAATAGGAAATATTTAACTGGATATGGTAATGGAGAATTATATACACAATACACTAAAAAAAAAAAAATATTATTCTACGAGACGAACAAGACGTTCACCTGATTGTACGTGATATTTTTCTATATTGGTTATAATAACACGGCGGTCATTAAGATGGTATACACAGCACCACATTGCGCTCGTCGCGTAAGACATGTGTTAAATCTCGTTACCTCAGTAATTTCACTAGCATACAGCACCCTTCAGTAAACACAGTAATGTTTGCATATTACTATTTGGCGGTAGGAATAGGAGCTGCCGTTGTAAGAGACCTACCACCAGTATGGTGTGTTATATGAATGATTTAGTGGAAACTGGTGGTAGGTCTCCATGTGGTACACTATACCATAATGTAAGCGCAATCAAGAGCAATGAGCTTTTATCACTAAGTGAACGTCCAGTTGTCTCGTCACTTTATCATCATCAGCGGATAAACGCCCACTGCTGGACATAGGCCTTCCCCAAAGACTGTCACTGTCTGTATCCATTGGATACCCTCAACCTTCATCAGATCGTCGATCCACCTGGAGAAGGGTCTTCCACCACTACGTTTACTGGTGGTAAATCTCCGTTGCTGGAGACCGTCTAGGTAGGTACCGCAGCTCCTATCTCTACTGACCAATAGTAATATGCAAACATTACTGTGTTTATTCATGGGTGCTATATGCTAGTGAAGTTACTGGGGTAACGAGACAACACGTTATGTCTTAAGACGAGCGCAATGTGGTGCTGTGTATATCATCATAACCAGCGCCATGTTATAGGCAAGCGTATCACTTACCATCAGGTGAACGCCTTCCTCGTCTCATCAGGTCGAATAAAAAAATTGCAGTACTCGTCACTTAAAAAACCGTAACATAAATATCACCGAGTGTTTACCTGTTGTACTGTCGGTTTAACTTTCATCGCTGGACGTATATCGAGTTGCACAATCACCTGTGTGTGTGTACTAATACGTCATACGATTACCATGTAACACTAAAAAAATGGTGGACATTATGAAAATAATAATTACTGGGGTAACGAGAACATACGCCTCATTTAACCAGCAGCAGGTTGTTATAGCAAGTGTAACACATCATGATCAACAGCCTGCGGCAGTCCACAGCTGGACATAGCCATCCCACAGATCGCCATTTTTTTTAATTACACGAGTTGTTACGAGCAAGGCGTTCACCTGATGATAAGTGATACGCTTGTCCATAACAACGAGGCGGTTAAGATGTTGCACAGCACCACATTATCCTAGTCACCTTGAGGCATAAAGTGTTAAGTCTTATTACCGCAGTAATTTCACTATCATACAGCAGCCTTACACATTACTATTTGGCAGTTTACACATTACTATTTGGCAGTAGGAATAAGAGCTGCGGTGGTAACTAGTCGGTGTATAGCAACAGAACTCAGCCTGATCTCAGTATAACATTCAATACTATCTATATCACCATCACCATTTAAATTGAGCTGGACTCTTGTCCCATAATCCCAATGCTGGGACTGAACCGACAGGACTGTCCCACTTTACACTCGATGTGGGACCACCCGCGCCCGTTATGGTGAATCGCTATGATGTATAGGAAGTCAACTTTCCCTCAATGTTGCCTTCTTATACACACAATTCACTTTCACCATCTAATTTTATATTTATACTGATATTATAAAAAAAAAATTACTGGTGACAGGTTGTTACCGGAGACCGCCTAATTACCACCGCAGCTCCTATTCCTACCGGTAAATAGTAATGTGCAAACATTACTGTGTTTACTGAAGGCTGCTGTATGCTAGTGAAATTACTGGGGTAACGAGACTTAACACCTTATATAATAAAGCGACGAGAACTGGTGCTGTGTATACCATCCTAACCAGCGCCATGTTATGGGCAAGGATATCACTTACCATCAGCTCGTAGGATTAAAAAAAAATCAGCTTTGGAAGATATAAGATCTCCGCCAACCCACACTTGGTCAACTTGGTGAATACTAGCTGTGACCCTTTGTGAAAGGGCCAAAGTCCCAGCAGTGGGAACATAGGTCCCACGTATGATACGCTCCAATAATTTGTTTTTATATCCAAACTGTTTCGCGTGATGTATTCTCTAACTGGTTAAACCCGGCTACTGTGTTGCCAGTATAAACATATTATTTACATCATAGAAAAATGTTCCCAAAATTTATATAAATAAATATATATATCACTAAATCAAAATTCGGTCATAACATGAGTTTGTTAATTTTTTTTTTTAATAAAAGAATCTGATGTTATGGCTTTCATCTTTAGAAATTTCATAGAAAATTTCGAAATGAATAGGTTCAGTAATTTCGAAAATTATATAGAAAAAAAAATTTTAATAGTTTTATTCTTTTTTTTTTATTTATTTATCATTTCCACATATTTAATTTTTTTTGTCACAATCAATACAAAATGGGAGCCTTCAAGAAAAGAGCGTACCGCATCCTCGTTCAAGGTCGGCGACGCAGTCGTGACCCTACTGGTGTTGCTACTGTCCATAGGCGTCAGTGATACATCAAGTGTACTGTTCGTTTGCCCAATTTCAATAAAAAAAAGAAGTAAATATACATCAAACTTTCTTGGTGCCAGTAAACATTGAATGTTTGCGATATCACAGCATAGTTCATACTTAAATTGATTAATTATCATACTAATATACATATCATCATCATCATCATCAACAGCCTGCGGCAGTCCACTGCTGGACATAGGCCTCACCCCAGGAACAACAAATAAACAACAAGCATATACTGGATAATAGTTATATAGTTGCTCGAAGGACTGACGGCCGATGGGGCAGTAAGGAGCTGGTGTGGTGGCCGCATACCGGTAAACATTGTGCCGGAAGGTCTAAGCCTAGGCGAAGCTTCAGTCTGGCGGAGTCGCGGAGGTCTTTTTGTTCCCGTGACCCAGCCGTAAAGCGTGGAGGTGGAACATCGTGGAGGTTTTAGTCGGTGCAAGTCCGACATAACCTGTCTTTGCCCCCGCGAAGGCAGATGTGAAGGCATTTCCTCCAGATAAAACAAAAAAAAAGGCGAAGCTTCAGTGGACCGATGATCTGGTGAAGGTCGCAGGAATCCGCTGGATGCAGACAGCAGGACCGATCGGAGAGATCTCTGGGGAACGCCTATGTCCAGCAGCGGGCTGATGATGATCCATAATAAAAATAGCCAGTAGTTTACTTATGTAGAATACACCGAAGCTAAAGCCGTCACCTCGTATTAATTGAGTCCCGATATATCGGAGGGGCAACCGCGTACTGGCAACACCACAAGGTCAATACACCGTTATATATTTTAAACGTGTGACGCATTCGCGGAGTTGAACGCCTTTCGCCTCTTCACCGACGAAACGGTGACGGGGAGAGGGGGCGTCTTAAACGGAATTAATGAGCGGGTGATGAACGCGCCGCGGTTGTGTAAACACAGTAAATTAAGTGAAAAAAAAAATAACCACTACCCCCCCCCATCACCAGATTTGAGGACTGGAACCGAGTGTTGTGTCCAGCGGTAACAACAGCGTCGGGAGTTTTATCAACTGACAGTTAGCTCCTATTGACGCTTGTTATTTAATAAACACCCATACACAACACACACACACTACAAATAATCAGACTTGTTTAAATAAGTTATACAATAACGTTGCACGGGAGTTGGAGACCTGGTTACCAGTAACACGGGCTTGTTACCTATCACAGGCATCAGAGATCCACAAACATATATGTAATAACTAAATACTTTTTGTAAATTGCTTCGGTTTGTGGTCATAAATAAATGAATTTTTATTTTATTTTTTATTCATTATTGAAGCTGTCAAACTATACTGTGCGCGTGTGAGGGAGAAGAAAAATGTGAAAGCCGAAAAGAGTGAGAGAAGAGTAAGGAGTGAAAGGAGAATGGATAAAAGAGGAAGATATATGTATAATAGAAATGATAGGAAAAGAAAGTATAATTAATTCCTTGTCCCACTTTACGGGGGAACGAGAAAAAAAACTACTGTGCGAACATTACTGTGTTACAGTTTGAAAGGTAACTAGTTTTTTTTTTATTCCGCGACGAGACTAGAAAGGCATACACCTGAAGGTAAGTGATACGCTTGCTCATTAATATAGTATACTCATTACCATATTGCGCTCGTTGCCTTGAGACGTAAGTCAAGTCTCATTACTGCAGTAATTTCACTATCATACAGCACTTCAGTAAACACTAATATTGCACGTTACTGTTTAGCGGTAGGAATAGGAGTTGCGGAAATTACTGGGGTAACGAGACTTAATACTTTACGCCTCAATACGATCGTAAAATGCTGCTGTGTATACCATCTTAACCAGCGGTACGTTACTCCTTGCCCGCTTCGCCGCCAGTGTCTATGTATACAAATGTTGCCAGGTCGCGCCCGCTCCGCTCGTGAATAAAGCAGCGGCGTATTGTGTAGTCATCTATAAAGTCCGAGCTACAATAAAGATAAACAGGATACGAATGTGCATTAACCCGAATTGGTGGCTACATGACTAAACTAACGCCATGATTCCAGATCGTGTCATAAGTTATTATTAAACTTCCTACATGGCCACACTGACCAATTATATTGGAGTGTTTCCTTATACAAACAGTATTGTTGGGGAGAGGAAAGTCAGTTTGTGGGAGAGGCTTGTTTCCAGCAGTGGACTGCAGCAGGCTGTTGATAATGTCGCTGAGGTCTTTTTGTTCCCTTAACTGCTGTAAAGCGTGGAGGTGGAACTTCGTGGAGGTTTTAGTCGGTGCAAGTCCGACATAACCTGCCTTTGCCCCGCGAAGGCAGGTATGCGTAGGCATATATTGTTACGGGTATGCGTTTTTTTTTATGGTGTCCTCTGTAACAAAATGCTAAAGGAACGCACACCCCGAAGTCATATCCAGCGACGGGATAGTGTCGGACTCCGACCGACTAAAAATCTTCACACGGCATTCCATTCCCGAGCGATGGGTGTCCGAGGGTCACGGGATAGCATCGATCAGTTCATCCGCAGCCCCGTTAATGGGGTATGCCTACTTCCATCAGTGGACGTCTATCGGCTGATGAAGAAAGACCATACAATACAAACGCTGAATGAAGTATAATGAGAATCTTTGGCCAAAATCCAAATTAAAATGGTTTTCGCCGACTCAAAAACGAAAGATAAAAGTTACTTTGAATAAATTAATTTCTTGACAGATCAGTTCATCCGCAACCCTCGGTTCGTTCTGTGCTGCTGCTAATGCTGTTACAGTCCTGGTGCTGTTCCTCAATAAACTGCAGCATGAGGGCATTGGCCGAGAGAGCTTCGGTGTTCCAGTTCGTTAGTTCGCGTAATGAACTCGGGCGACACGTGATCCGGCCGCCATTTTGTGTTACGGTCCGCGTTTTGTTTCCTTCCGTTGTTTTCGTTGGCTCATTAAAACAATGCAGTGATGTGGCAACACAGCTTTGTCATTATATTGAAATGATGAGTTTTATATATAGTTTTTGTTATTTTATTACACATATGATACGAGCAAGGCGTTAATTTGATGTTAAATGATACTTATAACAAGGCGCTGGTTAAGATGGTACACAGCACCACATTGCACTCATCGCTTGAGACATAAGATGTTAAGTCTCGTTACTGCAGTAATTTCTCTATCATATACCACCTTTCAAATCGGAACACAGTAATATTTACACATTACTATTAGGCGGTAGAAATAGGAGCTGCGATGGTACCTATATAATTGGACAGTCTCTAACAAGAGAACTACCGCCAGTAAATTAAATTACTGCTAAATAGTAATGTGCAGACATTACTGTGTTCCGGTTTAAAGGGGTGTGCTACTGAAACTACTGGGGTAACGATACTTAACATCTCACGTCTTAAACGGCACGATGTTATAAGCAAACTACCTACCATCAGACTACAAATCAGTATGATTAACGTCAGTAAAAAATAACAGTAAGTCTGTTTATTTTTTAAGGATCTTGATTATCAAAGATCATGTTTTAAGGGTGAAAGATTTATATGATATATCGATTAAGATGCTCCATTGTAAATTCCCTGAAGTCAGCTAACTTTCGATATTGAAATAGTTTCATACTCGATATCACTGTTCGTGTAACGTTTACGTGGTAACTAATTAAACTTCGCCTGTTGATATTAAATTTTAAGGGCGTCTTATTAATGTTTCAATTATGTCATATTTCAATATGAAATTCAGTTAGCTGATACAAGAAAAGGTTTTTCGCTTAAATAATTTCCGCTTTTCTCTGATGTTATTATTCAGGGCTTTTTTAACATTTGATTTATATATCTCAATACCTATGCTATACTATTATCTGCCGTTACATAATAGTATATACACTTACGTGTATATAGTCATGTTTAGACGTTCCTATTCCTATTATTCACTGCAGTACATATATTTTTATAAAATATTTTATGAATATATCTCTAACTAACTCACATGTTATCAATTAGTTAAAACTATCTATCTGTATTCTTAAGCCTGTTTCCTGTTCAAATTCATACCGTAATATCCTATGAATTGGACACTCGGTCAGCAAGTGAAGAACCGTTTCCTCAGCAGCGTCATCAGATATACACGATGGTCTCTCCCGACACTTGAAACGGTTCAAGTATTGCCAGAATCCACCGTGGCCTGTGAATATCTGGGTTTTAATAAGTTATTTAATTATTATTATAGGAAGGGGTGCTTATTGGTTCCCGTACAACATAAACCAAGCCAACCTCAAATGCTAGGGGTCACCATGGTAATCAACGAGGCTCTGGTGAGGACCAACCCGCAGGGCCAGCGTGGTGAAAGACGGCAAAAATCCCGAACAATTGGGGGAGACCTATGCCCACTAGTGGACGTCCATCGGCTGATGATGATAATTACTAATACATACTAAGAAAATATTAAAAGGTAATCAAAGCCAGGATATTATAGACAACTATGTTTGACTGTTGACTAACTTCTTGTTCCTTGACACTATAAAGAATTGAGGTTAAGTTATAATCAATAAGTAAGCTGTTATTATAACTTAATACGATAAAATATTAAATAAAATGAATGATGTAAACATGCAAACTTGACCCATGTAGCTTATGTATTTGTCTTCAGCTACATTACCATTTAAAAAAACATTAACTGACTGTTGGTAGGTCTCTTGCCGGAGACCATCTAGGTAATTACCACCGCAGCTCTTATTTCTACTGCCGAATAGTAATCTGCAAATATTACTACATTCCGTTTTGTTACCCCGGTAATTTCACTATCTGCATCACATTTTAAACTATAACACCGCTGCGGTGCGCACTACCTACCTGGACCGTCTCCGGCAACAGATCATCAGCAACAGATTTAACTGTTACAAGTAATTAACTCGGTTAATATTCTCGATTTATCTGGTAACTCGTTTAGACATCAGACGGACGTATAGCTAGAACAAAGTCTCGGCTTATATCGCGGGGGATAAATCAATTTCGTTGTTTAGACGCGTTAATTTCGCTCGCTGTTTAATTAACATGGCGCGGCTCGAGTGGAATATTAGAAATTTCATTTATGTTTACGTTACGCTTTATGAAAAGGCTGCTCGATGAGTTATTTACATGTTTACACGCATTACCTATCTAGGTAATTAGATCTTAATGGTTAAGTTCTAAATTCATTATGTACTAAATTTGCTGCGGGCGCCTTTCACTGGTTGTAGGTCTGTTTTGCCGGAGATCGGGTACCACTGCAGCTCCTATTGCAACCGCCTAATAGTAATGTGCAGACATTACTGTGTTCCGGTTTGAAGGGTGGTGTATGCTTATGAAATTACTGTGGTAACGAGACTTAACACCATATATCTTTTTTTTTTATTCTACGAAGCGACGAGACGAGCATGGCGTTCACCTGATGGTAAGTGATACGCCTACCCATAACATGGCGCTGGTTAAGATGGTATACACAGCACCACATTGCGCTAGTCACTTTGAGAAGAAAGATGTTAAGTCTCGTTACGCCAGTAATTATACTAGCATACAGCACCCTTCAAACCAGAACACAGTAATGTTTGTACACTTCTATTTGGCGGTAGGAATAGGAGCTGCGGTACCTACCTAGACGGTCTCCGGTAAGAGACCTACCGCCAGTCCATTCCTACCGTCAAATACTAATGTGCAGACATTACTGTGGTAACGAGATTTAACATTATGTCAAGACGAACGCAATGTGGTGCTGTGTACCATCTTAACCAGCGGCATGTTATTGGCAGTATGACTTACCGTCAGGTGAACGTTTTGCTCGCCTCGTCAAGTAGTCGTTTAAAAAAAAATTACTGGGGTAACAAGTCTTGACACCTTATGCCTCAAAGCGAGCGCAATGTGGTGCTGTATACCATCTTAACCAGCGCCATGTTGTGCAAGCGTAGCATTGGGCCAGCGTGGTGGGAGACGACCCAAATCCATCCATTATAAAAGATCTATGACCAGTACGTTTTACTGGCGGTAGGTCTCTTGCAGGAGACCGTCTAGGTAGGTACCGCAGCTCCTATTCCTACCGCCAAATAGTAATGCAAACATTACTGTGTGTGTGGTGCTGTATGCTAGTGAAATTACTGGGGTAACGAGACTCAACACATGTCTCAATTCCACGAGTGCAATGTGGCGCTATATACTATTTTAATCAGCGCCATGTTATGGGTATCACTTACCATCAGGTGAACGTTTTGTTCGAGTCGATGTCTTAAAAAAAAAATCTGTCTCGGTATATATCCCCTCGGTGTGGTCTCGTGTGCGCCCGCCGCCATTGTACCGGCGGAGCGTTTCCCACAGCCTTGCGCCTGCGCATTGGGGCTGGATGGACATTGACTGGAGGCCCATGAGCTGTCGGTGGAAGGATTGAGGTTTTTTTTTTTTTTTTAAATTCACTACCCAACAATCGTTTCATCATCAGCAAGTAAACGCCCACTGCTGGACACACTCCCAAAGATTTCCACTCGGATCGCTCCTGCGCTGTCATCAACCATCGGATTCCCACGACCTTCACTAGATCATTGATCCACCTAGTAGGGGGGGGGGATTCAGTAATACTTGATTTTCCTGATGCCCACTGCTGGACATTAACCTCCCTGCAACGCATTAGTCATGTTTCCCACGCTTCAATATACAGACAATACTTGTAGTTCATCATCAGCTGATAGATATCCACTGCTGGACATAGGCCTCTCCCAATAGTGGGTCGTTTTGGGCCGCCTCTCACCATGCTGGCCCACAGCAGGTTGGTGGGGAGCCAGAGGCTCGTTTGTTGATTAGGTTCACCACGATCAGCTGAGCTTGGCTTGGACACCCCATAACTGTAGTTATATTAGAGTAATAGTTTCCTTCTTTTTTCTTCTTTAAAAAAAAACCGTTTCCTTCTTTGTTTAGACTTAATAGTAACAACGAGCTAATGTATTAAAAGCTTGTTACGGTAACAACTGAGCTGGCGGTGTGCTTGCGGGGCGCTGCATTAC
>DWHM01000092.1:0-11798 GCA_018247595.1 Losaria neptunus creber | reverse complement strand
CTGTGTTGTAGTTTGAAGGGTGCTGTATGCTAGTGTAATTACTGGGGTAACGAGACATAACACCTTACGTCTCAAGGTGACTAGCGCAATGTGGTACTGTGTATACCATCTTAACCAGCGCGATTGTGTTATGGGCAGGCGTATCACTTACCATCAGGTGAACGCATTGCTCGTCTCGTCACTTGGTAGAATAAAAAGAAAATATTTGAAAGAATTTAGGTAATATGGTAACTGCCTGGCAGATAACCATATCTGGGCCGTAAGAAACGCTTAGCATAATATAAACCGTGTATTCATTTGCCACTCTCACTCTCTGCGCAGTTGCATTATACTTTCAACATCCCAAATTCAATTTTGAATGGAAGGTTTCAAGGTCCATTATCAAGTGACAAGATTCATGTTCGCATCGCCCTTTAAACATATTAACTGTTCGAGACTGAATAATATTAATATTGTGAAAAACAAGACTCTCGAAGTGTCCGAGAGCGAAACTAATGGCGGCTAGCAGACGGTATTACTTTCGTTGGCCGCTGACGCCGGAAGTGGAGAACTTTTACTATCGGACAACCGATTTGCATCCACTGTGCAACACAATTTTTTTTTTCCGTCCAGTCGACCAAGGTGTTCACCTGATGGTAAGTGATAAAGTGGTAAGTTTGCCAATAACAACGAGGCGATAAATATGATGCTATACACAGCAGCACTTTGCTCGTCGCCTTACACATAAGGTGTTGTCTCGTTACCCCAGTAATTTTACTAGCGTACAGCACCCTTTAAACTGGAATACAGTAATGTTTGCACATTACTATTTGGCGATAGATGCGATGGTACCTACTACTACCTTACTGGCGGTAGGTCTCTTGCCGGAGACCGTCTAGGTAGGTACCGTCGCAGCTCCTATTTGCATCGCTAAGTAGTAATGTACAAACATTACTGTGTTCCTGTTTGAAGGGTGCTGTTGTAATTACTGGAGTAACAAGACCTAACACCTTATGTCTCAAGGCGACGAGCGCAATGTGGTGCTGTGTATACCATCTTAACCAGCGCTATGTTGTTATGGGCAAGCGTATCACTTACCATCAGGTAAAGTAGTAAGTGCCTTGCTCGTCTCGTCGCTACGAGGAATAAAAAAAAAAACCTACCTAGACGGTCTCTGGCAATAGAGCCGGCTGACGATGAAAGATAACATAAAACAGTAAATACCATTTAACAGGTATCAACACCTATATTACTTATTTGAGGGCCCATTTGATGCCGGAGAACCTTTTACTGTGCCCGCCGGCTGAAGTTATGCTGCGTTTAAGTAAACCATTAAAGTTTTTAAGTGGTTCATTCATCGCGGCCGGTTTGTGGGCCCCGCCGCTGATATTATGCGATTTTGGAGGTCTGTTTAATTGCGCTCGTAAAGTTTGCGAAGTAAACTTTTAGGTCGCCGCGAACTTTGTATGTCCGTGTTACTGTTGTGCAACCGCTCCGTACCTGTTGCTTGTCCGGCCACCTGTCGCCCGTTACTGGGACTGGGTTCGCTGGGATTCGCTTTGTTGATTTTATATAGCCTATCTAATATTTATTTATTTATTTAAAATCTTTATTGAACACCTAAAATGGGTCCAATAGGCGGACTTGATGCCTATGGGCATTATCTACCGGTCAAACTAGGTAGTAATATATAAGCACACAAGGATGTTGAGATGAACGACGTATAGAAATATTTTTTATTACCTATTTATATTTGGGTATATATGTATGTAATTTGTAACGATTTTGAGTTCATGTTAGCTATAATTAATATTTATGTACTTATGTTATATATAAAAATGTATATATATCCTAAACAATTTTGTATGCACCAATTTATTACGATTTATATAGTATATTATGTAATAAATAATTTACATACTAACTCGATACTGTATCCTTTTGTTCTCTGTTCAACCCTATGGTAGACTGGGAGATAATGCCTCTTGGCACTAAGTCAACCTTTTTGTTTTTTTTTGTGTGCAAATAAAGTTTTTAAACAAGGTAAAATAAATTTAAAATATTTTTGAACGTAATGAAAGTATACCATCGTGTGGGAGACGGGGTAGAATAATCCCCAACTGTCTATCGGAGTATTGCCAATGTAGGAGAGAATAATCCAACATACACAATTTTTTAAGCAGTAGATTTTTTTTTAATGCGACTAAGAGACGGTACTAGCAAGACCATAACAATGTGGCGCGCATTAAGATGATATACACAGCACCACATTGCGCTCATCGCCTTAAGTACCGTGTGCACCCTTCAAACTGGAACACAGTAATGTATGCTCATTGCTATTTGTCGGCTGCAATAGGAGCTGCTGTGGTACCTATCTAGACTATCTCCGGCAATAGAGACCACCACCAGTTTTTTGCTACTACACTAATAATGATGAATTTTAGAAATTTACCACTCTACAATACCGTTTGTGCTGTTGATCCAATGTCTAAGTTATGGAAAGTTTTCAGCTTTCTTTGGCTATTGAGCCGGTGGATTACAAAGTCGAAATTTCGATTGTAATTCGTGAACAGTAATTTGATATAATCCGCAACAGTTTTGTGGGTCGCCGTGCACGGATTCGCGAATGAGCGAAATTTAAACAAACGATATTGCGCACAAGGGAGAAAGTCCGCGCGGCCGCGGAGCTGGGCCCGCTGGGTTGGAGACGCGCTGTCACGATTGCGAGACCGACAAGGAAAAAAAAAAATTCCGAACGAATGTAAAGTGAATTCAGAAATAGTTGTATTGCGAAAACGAATCTGTCTTTAAAGAGCAATTCGGTTTTGTGCTTCACGATTAAGGAATAGACTAATGAGTCAATAAGCAATTTAATAATAGCAGGACAGTCGGGTTGATGTCTCTTAGCCCTGTCTCGGGCTATTAAGAATAGGACTAAGGTAAGCCTGTTGTAGGAGGCCGAATGAAAGGGTTTTCGGATTCGCAGGCTTTGAGGGTGAGGGCCCTCAATGTCCATTGAGTGAACCCGCAGTCGACGATAAATACGAAGTGGTCTCGTAATTTGTCTTGGCATACTGCTTCTGCTGGGGAGGAACAGCACTCTCCGGAATGTACTTAGCAGCTGTGGAGGGAGGCACCGGTGAGATCCGAAGGAGATCCCGGGGCCTTCCTCAATGCACTGAGAATGGCCCCCGAGGATGTTTTAGTGGGTATAAATCCTTCATAACCCTGACTTCGTCCACAACAGGGTATCTTTTAAAGATTTCCTCTCGACAAAAAAAAAAGGTTGATGTCAAATAGTGCCATAGTACACACAGAAGACTCTTCCAGATATAACATTTTAACTTTTGTGCCATTTATTTCAATCGCTCCTGTACCATATACACAGTAATGTTAGCATACTACTGCTTGCCGGTTAAAGCACTTTATTATCCTATCGTGTATGGACTCTACATCCATAAGCTTCATCATCATCATAACCAGCCGATAGACGTCCACTGATGGACGTGACGGGTTGGTGGGGAGCCAAAGCCTTGTTTGTTGATCAGCAGGGTGCACCATAAGCAGGTGAGGCTTGGGTCCCGTGAGTATGGGATCACTACCTAATATATAAATATTAGCTATAAGCTCCGTATTAACACTTAAAAGCTCTGCGGAAAAGAAAGACAGCTTTTTAAGTAGTAGTTCTTAATCTTTGTTCTCTGTTGCAAATTTTTTTTTAATATCTTCTAGATCTAGAGTCTGTTCAAAGATTAGTACTATTCTCCTTTGCCTTCATCCTTAGTTCTTTAAGGTTTGCTTTCATATGCTAAGCCTCTAAGAAGCACGAATTGCTATGTATCCTTTGTCTTGTTTTTTTATTTTATTTAAGTTTTTAATTTTCAAATAGGTTGAAATTAAATAAAAAAAAGGGTAGCAAAAAAATTCTTGCAGGGTATATCTATATCGACTAACTAGATGCCACCGCAGCTCGTATTTTTGCCGCCAAACAGTAATATGCAAACATTACTGCTCTGGTTTGAACCGTGCTGTATACTAGTGAAATTACTGGGGTAAAGAGATTTAAGATCTTGCCTCTAAAAGCGATGAGCGCAATGTGGTGCTGTGTATACCATCTTAACTAGCGGCGAGATGTTATGGGCAAGCGTACTTATCATCAGTTGAAGGCCTTGCACATCTCATCTTATCGTAGCATAAAAAAAAACCTTATAAGTAGCAATTGGTTGTTATATTATCTCTTATCACTAATTTTATGCAAATGGTAATTCCTTTAAAAAGTTTGATATTCACGTTCTGGATATATTTAACAAGATTGATTAATAATGTATAGCAATAGTAATTATATACAGTTTGAATAATCGAAATCATCGAAACGATTAGTATTGAAGTGTGATTATTATCGGTTAATAGTGCGGTAGGCGGAGTGTTAAGTGTTTTATTTGTCGAGCACTTAACACTCGGTGTTAGAAAGTTTCTCATTAATACCGCTCGTTCGAGGGCCCTTCGAGCGGCCGTCGGCACCTGACGACACTCGGCAAAAAGCTCCGAAATTGTTCATTGGAACGTTATCGAAAGAGAAATTGGGGTCATCACCAAATTCGTTCACACGCCAAATCGATTTGAAGCCAGGGCTGTCATGTTTATGACACATCGACTTTCAACCGCCAAAACAGTTCCAAATTCTATGGTAACTGTACCGCGTTATGAACAATTTAGAAATGTAGTAACATAATAAAATTTATGTTCTGTTAAGTAAGAATTTAATACGTAGTTGTATCGAGCTTAAATATTCAAGGAGATCGCGTTTTATTCGTATATTTGTAAAATATCGCATACGAGACGGCGTATATACAAAAAAAAAAAACGACCTCCCCGCTCTAAAACAGGTTGTTGATTGTTTGCGTATTTAGAACATATTTCATTTAGGCATCCGGCTAGGGCGGCCCTGAGTAGCCCATTGCCAAAGTAAAAGTGTTCCGAAAAAAAAAAAAAATGTAAGTCGCAAAATAACATTGCGATTTCGCCGCAACGGGGTTAGTGATGTGGGTCAAATAACAGCTATCTGCTAGTTGATACCGCCTTCGTTTTATTTTAACATCTGTCCAGTGGGCGGTTCACGGTCATTGTGGATCTGACGACACTAAAACTGACATAACGGGCGATAGATGCAAACGGTATTAACATATTCCTAACAGTTTTCAACCATAACGTAACGGCCGTTACGAAACTCACGCCACGAGTCCGTGTAATGATTATTTCATCATCAGCCGATAGACGTCCAGGACATGTATCTAAATGTATCATACATCGAATTACTATACTTTTTATATGTGACAACGCGTCGAGATTAGCGAAGCCTTCACCTGATGGTAATTGATACGAGAGCAATGTGCTGCTGTGTATACCATGTTAACCAGCGCCATGTTATAGGCAAGCGTATCATTTACCATCAGGTGAACTCTTCCTTTTTTGTTTTTCACCCTTGTCTATAATAACGTGGTGGTAGTTAAGATGGTATATACAGCACTACATTGCTCTTCGTCCTGAGACATCTTAAGTCTCGTTACCCCAGTAATTTAACTAGTATACAGCACCCCTCAAACCGGAACATAGTAATGTTAGCACATTACTATTTGGCGGCAGAAATAGGAGCTGCGTTGGTATCTACTTAGACTCCTGTAACGGAGACCAGTGGAAATACTAGGTACTCGAGGTAGGGGTCCAACATGTATTAAATACATTACAATAGTTTAAAGGTCACTGTAATTAGTGTAATTATTAGAGGTCTCTAGGCGATGGTAGCAATGTGAAGATTTATACACAAGCACCATATTATTGCAGTACTTAAATGATCATTTAAACAAGAGCAATTATTTTTGATACTTTCATTAAAGAAGTACTAACTTAAATAGTGAAATTCACTTAAGGGGTGTAAAGGGTCCCACATAAGAACTCACGGGACCCAAGCTAATTTCACCAGCTCGTGCACCCTGCTAATAAACGAACGAGGCTCTGACTCCCCTCTAACCCGCATTGGGCCAGCGTCATAGGATAGGTCCAACCTCCCCTCCGTAAGAGGGAGGTCCATGTCCACAGCTAGGGACCTCTATCGGCCGATGAAGAATATTAATTCACTAAAAACAATTCTTAAGATTACGCTAAGGTTATAAAAAAAAAAAAGCATCCTCTCAAATTAAACTTTGAGGCGTGATGAAGTGCTTTTTGCAATATGTAAATGCGACATTGTTTAAAACCGGTCCCGAATTTGAGGCTTCACCGGACGGTGTGTATGGTGAATTAAAATTGTCTTTTAGTGCTTTTTTTTTTTTTTAAGTGTCGACTAAAGCCGCGTTTGCGACTGCTGACAGAACATGCGACTGAATGAGAGTCGTATTACAAAAAACGAAAGCTTCGACCGGGAAAGGGAGATGTATTAAAGTTTTGTTTCGAAAATTCTCGAGGCGAGCGCAATGTGGTGCTGTGTATACCATCTTAACCGGCGCCATGTTATGGGCAGGCGTATCACTTACCATCAGGTGAACGCCTTGCTCGTCTCGTCGCCTAGTTGAATAAAAAAAAATCTCTCTCTGGGACATGCTCAGCAGCAGTGCCGGGAGACTCGTGAGTTCCATAGATCCTGAGGTTTTACTTTTTACTAGTATAAATCCTACATAACTGACTTTTAATTTTTTTTTATTTATACTTTTTGTACACACATAAAAAACACAGCGATCTTAAAAAGTATGTAGAAAGGCGAGCTTAACTCTAATAGAGTTCCCTTCCAGCAAACCTCGGCGTGGAGAGGAACGTACATGCTATATATAACATACTAATAAAAATTAAAAAAAAAACAGTTTAAATATATATTGTAACATACACAAACATATTAAAATAATAGTGTAACAGAACAATATATTTTTAACAAATTGTGACATATACATATACATAATGTATATTCTATAACATAATAGATAATTATGGTAAAGAAATAAATAAATATACAGGCCATTTTTCCCTATTGCCTTCTTGCATTATATTCTCTCTTACTTTGTTCCATATTTTAGGTGTTGTCAGAGGTAACAGTTTGTGATGTTGTATCTACATAGGGGCTCTCTGTCTAGGAAGGCGGGTCGCGGTGGTGAGATGAAGTGGTGCGGGGAGACGGTGGGCCGCGGGTCGGCGGCGTACTTCGCGCGCGTGGCGCGGCTGCGGCGGGCGCTGCTGCTGCTCGCGGCCGCCGCCTGCACCGCCGCCGCGCTGCTCTACTGGCGGCAGCAGAGCGACGAGCGCGCCACCAGGCCGCTGCACAGCCTATACACGTACGTCGCACCACACACACCGTCCACACCGTCAACACCGTGCACACACTCACTCATCTAACCTGTACCTAGCAATACAAGCAAACTCACCATCACTGAGATAGATAGATAAGTCGTTTATTTGTCCATGCAGTACAGATATACAAAACAAGCAAATACAATATTATAACTATAGCTACATATACAAAAGTACATTAACGTAATTATTTTACAAATAGCCTAATTAAATACTGCCTGCAATGGTGCAAAAAGGTCGTAGCTCAATGCAAATGTACACACCACACAGTGAACAACGCACTGATTTTCAACTACCACCTTATTTAAGAGCGACACTGCTGATAGGCTTCTGTTGCCGGAGACCGTCTAGGTAGGTACTACCGCAGCTCCTATTGCAGCCAAACAGCACTGTGATCTAACGAAATTATTATGGTAACGAGACTTACAACTTTCGCCTCAAGGCGAAGAGCGCAATGTGATGCTGTTTATACCATCTTAACCAGCGCCACGTTATTATAGGCAACCGTATCACTTACTATCAGGTGAAAAAAGTTTCGCTCGTGTCATCGAATTAAAAAAAAAACAGAACAGCCTATCGTCATTTGTACATTTGATGGCGGATCAAACACCCTTCCTTCTATTTAGTAATTATGGCCTAAAATTTTTGAATTAATTATTTTCTTACCAGTGTATCTACAAATATATCTGAAAATAGGTACATAAAAAAAAATTCGTAACGAATAATTGAAAATGAAGATGACAAATAAAAGTTTACTGCAACGCTGTCTACTGTTACAACAAAGTGTTTAATATAATACTAATCAACTTTTTGGGTGAACACCGATGGTTTAGAACAGTGATTCCCAACCGGTGGTTCGCCAACCCCTGAGGGTTCGCAGTATTTGCAGAGGTTTGCGAAAATAATATTGTAATGGCGGATATTTAAAACGCCTTTAAAATCAAAATCCAAAAAAAACTAAACAAAAATTAAAAAACACAGCCCCTGTAAAACAGTTTGCTGCCTGTTTATTAAGAAATCTATAATAAATTACAAAATTTTCATTACTTTTCTATTAACGGCTACATAGGGGGTTAGCCAAATCATTTTGGCCCTTTTGGTTCGCGAGGAAAAAAAGGTTGGCAAACACTGGTAATGAAGATTAATGTAAATATGTTTTTCGTGTACATACATTGTTAAGTTTCTAAGTTGAGATAAAATAACATGTTTTCAAAGAAGCTAATGAAATTATATGACGTTCCTTGTCATCTCTCAAAATGGCTGTTCGTCTTTTACGGCCACACTCGGGCGTGCGGATCCGTGATCCGAAGACTGAATGACTCACCTGTCCACCGATAGCATATTCAGGGCATGATGAAGCTGATTAATAACTGTACAGAAACTTTGTACTTTCTTGTGTAATTATGCTTTTTCCCATATTCTGTTAAATCAATTTTACTTCTAAGTCGTATTTCCCCGTGTTTGAGGGTAGTGGTCATCATGTGAAATGAAACACGCGACGACTTCCTTACCAGTTATAATGGAGTGGTTTGCCATTGCCTTCTCCATTTCCCATACCAATCCCACAACGGATGGTCATGATACAGATATGTAGGTTTCCTCACGATGTTTTCCTTCACCGTCATAGCACGTGATATTAGTTGGTGTTATACTAACTGCACGTAAATTGAAAAATTCATTGGTGCAGGCTGTGTTTGAACCTGGTACGTTCGGAGTGGAAGGACGGCGTTGAAACCTCTAGGCTATCACGACTCATATATAACTTAACAGATACGAATAAATTTTTCCAGTGGCGTCGAGCCTGAATGGACTTGGGTATGTCGGAACGAGCGCTGCGAGCGGATGCCGGCCGCGGAGTTGCAGATACTGCAGTCGCTCCCCACTTGCAACATGTTGTGCGCGTCGACGCAGCTGTGGCCGCAGCCGACCGGGCCCGTGAGCCTAGCTACCGCGGCTGTGCCCGTGCGCGCCTCCACCTTCACAATGGAGATCATCAATACACCGTCACATGATGTCTCCGAACACCTCGAGGACGCGTTCAGCATATTCCGCGACGACCTGCGCGCTTTAGAGAAACTGATCAGCGACAACAAGCGCAGCGATATCGGACCAGCTCATGAGGTCATCATTCGGGTGTCAGTTAACGGAAGCAGCGACGTGCGGTTGCGCATCAACACCGACGAGAGCTACAAACTGTCTCTAAGACCGGAAGGCACAAGACTCATCGCTTACATAACAGCACAGTCCTTCTGTGGAGCTAGGCACGGCTTGGAAACATTGTCCCAATTAGTCTGGTTGGATCCCTACGCTGGCTCCTTGCTTGTTCTCGAAGCGGCCACGGTAGACGACGCACCACGATTTCGTTACAGGGGACTCCTTCTGGACACCGCTCGAAATTACTTCTCCGTCGCAGAGATAGTTCGGACTATTGACGCGATGGCCGCATGCAAACTTAACACCTTCCACTGGCATATCAGTGATTCACAATCTTTTCCTCTGAGATTGAACAGCGCGCCGCAGTTGGCACAGCACGGCGCCTACGGACCGAGGGCCGTTTATACCACGGAAGATGTCCGTGCGATCGTACGTCGCGCCAGATTGAGGGGCATTCGAGTGCTGATAGAGGTCGACGCGCCCGCACACGTGGGACGCGCGTGGTCGTGGGGCCCGCAAGCGGGACTTGGTCACCTCGCTTACTGTGTAGAAGTCGAACCCTGGAGTGCTTATTGTGGGGAACCGCCCTGTGGACAGTTGAATCCTCGCAACATTCATGTATACGAGTTGCTGCAACGAATTTACGCTGAAATTATAGAGCTGACTGGGGTCGATGACATATTCCATTTAGGAGGAGACGAGGTCTCGGAACGCTGTTGGTCGCAATACATCAACGATACAGATCCAATGGACCTTTGGATGGATTTCACAATGCGCGCGATGGAAGCGCTCGAGCGTGCTAACGGCGGAAAAGCTCCAGAAATGACGCTGCTTTGGTCCTCGCGTCTTACACGCTCTCCGTACTTAGAAAGATTAGACTCCAAAAAGTACGGCATTCAAGTGTGGGGGGCATCCCGGTGGCCGGAGTCCCGCGCCGTACTCGACGCCGGCGTGCGCTCGATTATATCGCATGTGGACGCGTGGTACTTGGACTGCGGGTTCGGCTCGTGGCGCGACAGCTCCGACGGGCACTGCGGACCGTACCGCTCGTGGCAGCAGATCTATGAACACCGGCCGTGGGTCGAAGAGACCGGTGGGGCAGGTATGAGCGTGGGGGCGGAGAGCTGGAAAATCGAGGGAGGCGAGGCGTGCCAGTGGAGCGAGCAGCTGGCGGCGGGGGGCCTGGACGCGCGACTGTGGCCGCGCACGGCGGCGCTCGGCGAGCGGCTGTGGTCGGACCGCGCGGAGGGCGCCGCCGGCGACGTCTACCTGCGCCTCGACACGCAGCGGACGCGGCTGCGCGCGCGCGGCGTCAACCCGGCGCCGCTCTGGCCGCGCTGGTGCACGCACAACCCGCACGCCTGCCTCTAGCGCAGCCCACTCTCTCTCTCTCTCTCTATCTATCTATCTATCTATACAAACTAACTCATTAGAATGTAATCCTGTCCAGCTAGTTTTATACGTTGATTTAATGCTGGTTTGAAAAGTGATTTAGAATTGGTTTACAAACAACTTATTCGTCTATTTTAATATAATTGAATGTCACAATTTTTAGTTTTAACAATGTACCATTTATTAATAATCACAAATAAGATAATACGCGGATTATTCTCAATATATCAACATTATCTTTTCAGTACCTCCTATTCACTTCGTCAATGACATAATAGCTTTCAAATTTACGTCATAGCTACTAATGACTCAATGTTTAACCTTATATAACATAGTGAAGTTTTAGGTAGTAAATATATACACATAATTAATTATTATTTATGCATGTTGTATCAGTGAATTGTATTATTGCTGCTAAATATTTAAACATAAATAATTGAATAGATGTGCTCATCTATTCAATTAATTATGTTTAAATATTTATATTACGTATATTTATAGGTATTACACTATAAGTAGCTACTAATAGTGTAATACCAATCGATACATACTCATCGTGTAAATAAATATAAACATCACTATCTAAAGGGTGATCTAGATGAATTAAAGCGCTTATGAAGTTTAATTCTTAGCTTAATGGAAAACTCATAGTATAAGCTGTTAGATGTGTGTTACACTTTACGCAATAGACTTGTCTTCTTTATTATCGAATATATAAAAAAATCAACCTCCACGGAGGGTTCTATAGTGTCACTCAATATCTCCAATTCCAATGCAACATAGTTTTTAATCATTAATAGATTTGATTTACAAGTATAAATTTAATAAAAAAAATTATCTTTCACATCACATTATTTCTCTGTTGATAATTAAAAGACTAAATAAGATATGTTTATCTTTTGTGAAATTTATCTACAATATATTCCGATTAAGTGAAC
>DWHM01000091.1:0-11799 GCA_018247595.1 Losaria neptunus creber | reverse complement strand
CTTTAATGTAAATTAATAATTAGCAAATTAAATGAATTATCTAAAAAATTATGAAATTTTATTTCCTACCCTCAATGTCTAAATGCGAATTTCTAAAATTCCTAAAAAAGAAGAGAAAAGTAGTAGAGGAGATTTAAATAATGACAAGGAACCACTGGAATTAGTGCAATCCGAATTCATTGCAAGGTCATCAGTTAAAATAGGTGAAGACCGGAACTCTCTATCCAACCACCAAATTTCATTCTGAAGAAGGCACCTCATCATGATGATGATTATAAAAAGACCAATCATGTGTTGTCAGCGTAGAAAGAGGAACCGATACTGCTTACAGAGGAATACACAAAGA
The DNA here is from genome assembly GCA_018247595.1 of Losaria neptunus creber. Classification (NCBI taxonomy): domain Eukaryota; kingdom Metazoa; phylum Arthropoda; class Insecta; order Lepidoptera; family Papilionidae; genus Losaria; species Losaria neptunus. Next base: position 11,453 of record DWHM01000091.1, on the reverse strand, counting down.
AGCTAAGCACGAGGTTTCACAGAAAATTCAAAGGAATATTTTAAATTGCAAGGGACAGGGTATATAAAGGGTCTGGACATCGCCCAACTGAAAGGTCTTCGGAGATACCAATTATATGTTGAAAGTAGCAAGAAGCCGTTGGATGCACAGGATCCATCAGTATGGAGACTCTTGAAGTTAGTCCAGTAATACAAAAGATAATGAAGGAAAAAAAAGCGAATAGGCATCTATTAAGTTTATGCGCTTTCTACCACAGACCATCACACCAGGTGGAATTCTGGTAAAGTAATGCTACCTATATGTATAAAAAAGCAATGGACATCCAACTGGTGTGATGATGGAGCACAGTTTAAAATCCTCACCCATTTACAAACAACTGGAATTGAACTTGGACTGACACCTTGCGCTCTCTCCGCCATTTTGATTTAGCACCAAAACACCGATAAATTGTAACTTATACGTAATACAGTTTCGCAATTTAATATTAAATTTATATATTGTAATAACAATAAATATATTTATAACAGATTTTACTACCGCAGATTGAAATTGAGAATTTACAATTTTAAAACTGAATCTGAATTGGACGGGTTTTATTTTAGTTCTTAACGGTAGATTGGAAACATGAAAAAAAAAATTACCCATTATATAGTATAACATGATCCTATCATATACTTTAACATTATGTAAGTGGTATTTATAAGTGCCTTTCCATTTTTTTTTGGTACCACGAGCAAGTTCACCTGATGGTAAGTGATATTTTTGGTTATAACGTGGCGCTGGTTAATATGGTATCAACAGCAACACATTGCACTTACCTTGAGATATATAAGTATCGTTACCTCAGTAATTCCATCAGCAAACATACGTTTGGATATTAGTATTTGACGGTAGATATAAGAGATGCGGTGGTAGCAAGACTGTCACCTGCGAAAGAGACCTACCAACAGTTAATAGTAAGAATACAAAATTGGGCGGGCAAAATTGGTCTGAACTTTACAAAATGTGGTCCCGGGAATCAGATGTCTCCGAAGAAGACGGATAGCATCCGTCTCATGCTTGTCTAATAATTACAAACCCAACATATATCATTTCAGATGGCTTTATTATGACAATGGAAGTTGTACAAGGTTACATACTATTCGCAGCGAACATAGATGATTTGCAAAAAATGACAAAACTGGTCGCACCAAATGATATTGTTAAATTACTTAGCGAACTACCCATAAACTCGGATGTTTTGAATAAAATAAAAAACAGCCTAAAAGATAATAACGCAACAGGCAGAAGATTTAAAATTAAGCTCAAAAACATAGCTGACGAAGAAGACGTCTCCAGAGGCAACGTTAAAAGAAAATTCGGCCTAACAGGAATTGAAGACGCAAATCAATATCTAATTTATCAGCTTGCCGAAGAAATCAAACAGAGAGTGATGAAGGAGCTAATTTTTAAATTTCTACATACAAAATATGATAAAGAATATAAAAATATATTAAACTATGTTAACAATGAACATAAGAAAGAACAGGACCAATATTACCATAACGATAAAGAAGATAAAAAAGCTACCGCCGGCGACGGCGAGGCGATTATAATTATCGAACCGATGGAAGTTAGAAAAATAAACAAAAGTGAAGGACCAACCATAAAGTATATAAAGCAATCTAAAAATTTCAACAGCGGCGGGCACGGTTATAAAATTAAAATACCGTATAGTCAAATTACTAAAGCCAAGTTCACTACACGACACTCTGATAAAAGAACTACAGGCAAATATACGGTACACAATACTGGATACGAATATGTACCAGCTAAAGTGGACACAAAAGAAATTATTCCGAACCGAAGCAAATATCTAGATAGAATAAAAAAAATAACCAATACCGAATCTAAAATGAACAAAATCATTTTCTACAAACAATTAGAGAGAAAACAAAAGGATCTAGACAAATTTAAGGAAATCGCTGGTAGGGAATTGTCTGGTAACCAAAACGTGCCAATGACGTACGTTAAATTGGGAAGCGAGGGCGATGATGACGAACACAACAAAGATGGCGGTAGACATAAAAAAACAGATAAACATGCGAAATCGCCAAAATCAAATAAAGCGACGCGGTATGAAATCAAAGATGAGACGGTGGTGGAAGAAAAAAAAAACAAATTCATCGAATTGGTGGACGAAGGTGATAGCACCGATGGTTCCGATGATGGGAAATCTATCACCGGTTATCTGTGGTTCGATGACAACGTGAACGATACGACGATAATAAGAGACGGCGATGGTACAACTGATTACATGCGTAATACAATGAAACCTACGTTGGAGAGTTACAGTATGATTACGCCGAATTACTACGCCAGCCTACCCACTGTGGCGGAGCGGTACAACTTCGAAGAGCCGTTGCCAGAAAGAGACAGGAAACTGAAGAGGGGCAGATGGGTGAGGGGGTATTCGTGATGATAAATGTCATTCAAATAAACCCCGGTCTGTGTACTACCTTGTCCTCTCCCAGTCAATCGTTGCAATATATCTATATAGGATCTATGTATGTATACTGATTTTGGACTACTTCCGGTTGGTCGGCCGGAGCCGGAAGTACAAAAAAAAATTTTTTGACGAGGAAAACTTTTGCTTCAATATACATATCAAAGATATGCACAATTAAATTACTCGGTGATTTTTGGCCCCACTTCCGGTTATACCGGAAGTACGTATAAATAGAGATTTTTATACTAGGTACATATTTGTATAAGAATAACATCAATAATATGCATAGTTATGATAATCGGTTATTTTTGGTCCCACTTCCGGTTACACCGGAAGAACGTATAAATAGTGATTTTTATACTAGCAACATATTTGTATAAGAATCATGTCAATAATATGCATAGTTATGGTACTTGGTGATTTTTGGTCCCACTTCCGGTTATACCGGAAGTACGTATAAATAGTGATTTTTATACGAGCAACATATTTGTATGAGAATAACATCAATAATATGCATAGTTATGGTACTTAGTGCCTCGTCGCCCCCACTTCCGGCTGTCCACACCGGAAGCGGACGCGCCCGCGCGCCGTCCCCGCGCGCGCCTCGATATCACCGCGGGGTTACATTCAGTTCGGACGCACCGCTTGTACGGGGCGGGACAACAACGTCACACACACACACACACACGACTAAATCATAGTCAATGTAAAATTGACAATTAACCTTCCCACTGCTGGGAATTAGAAGCAACTCGCAAATGTGGGCATTGATCAACCAGACCATTCAAATAACCCGAAATCTCTTGGAACATCACATTTTTTTGTACGAGCAAGCCGTTCACCTGATGGTAAGTGATACGCTTAGCACATGGCGGTAGTTAAGATGGTATACAGCACCACATTGTACATAGGATAAGCCTTGAGACGTAAGGTGTTAAGTCTCGTTACCCCAGTAATTTCACTAGTACACAGTAATATCTGCACACTGCTGTTTGCTAGCTGCGGTGGTACCTACCTAGACGGTCTGCACCAACAGACCTACCGCCAGTACTGTTGTTTCCCAATGGTCACTGTTGCTGGTGACCGTCTACCTACCACCGCAACGACTGTTCCATTATGAAAGACGAGCAACCTGGATACGATGGTATACACAGCGCCACATTACGCTCGCCTTGAGACGTAAGTTGTTACCGCGGTAATTTCACTATCATTCATCACCGTTCAGTGAACACAGTAATGTCTGCAAATTACTATGTGGTAATAGGAATAGTTACTGCGGTAACTACCTAGACGGTCAGTACCAAAAGACCAACCGCCAGTACTGTTGTTCCCCAATGGTAACTGTTGCTGGTGACCGTCCACCTACCACCGCAACGACTGTTCCATTATGAAACGAGCTGCAGCTTCTGAAACATTGGGTTCAGTGATGTAAATATTCTAAACACGACTTCCTTATGGGCAGTCGTATCACTTAACATCAGGTGATCGTCCAATAATCCAATATCCGGGTGTAAGGCATCACACAGAACAACACGGGACCCAAGCCATCCTCACCAGCTCGTGGTGCACCAATCAACGAACGAGGCTCTGGCTCCCCACCAATCTGCTTTGGACCAGTGTGGTGGTAGAAGGCCCAAGACCCTCCATTATTGGGGGAGGCCCATATCCAGCAGTGGAGTTCTATCAGCTGACGATGAACATCCAAATCATAATGTACATTTAAATTCATCATCATCCTCTTGAAGAAGGTAGATGATGTAAAAGTGGATCACATCAATCATGATGGTGATGATGAAGGAAGAAATCCCGAGAAGACTGTTGGAGATCTACTTATAACCTTTGCCAATGTAGCTTCCTCAACCGAATCTTTGTGAGGAAATATTAGTTCTTAAAAAACTTGTGTTGTCTAATCTTCTTTCACCTTCTTCACCAGGTCGTTCGAGGTGTTCATATAGAAGAAGCTCATCTGGTTAAGAAAAGGAGCATAGACCAGCCGCTTAGGATCAGTATATTCTACGACCACTCCGTTTATAGGTAGGTGTTCTTGATCGTTTACAACATTGTCATCATCATCATCATCATCTTCATTGCCGTCATCATCATCTTTGCCATCATCATCATCATCTTTGTCATCATAAACATCATATCTATCATCATCATTTCCATTTACTGCTGGCCATTGCTGATGAGGGTATTTCGAAGTTCCATTATTGTGACGTCATCGCAAACCTGCTCTCAATAAAGCCATATACCTCGTACCGCTTCCGCTTTGGCTATTTGTCTGGCTATCATCAGATAATGGTGAAGGACCCTGGTTCTTGACGGGACTAGCAAGGCGATCACCTGATGGTAAGTGATACGCCTGCCCATAACATGCCGCTGGTTAAGATGATGTACAGCATATTGCGCTCGACGTCTTGGGACATATGATAAGTCTAGTTACCCCAGTAATTTGACTATCACACATCACGCTTCAATGAACACAGTAATGTCCGCACATTACTATATGGTAATAGGAATAGGAGCTGCGGCACCTGCCTAGACGGTCTGTACCAACAGACCTACCACCACCACCTTTTTGACCATGAATGAGACAGAAGGAGTTCAGCAAGATTTTGGACATCCACGCTCTCGTAATTCCAGGGTCTCCAGTTCGATTCTGGGGAAATAATTCTTTTTAGTTGAAGGTCAGGTATTTTCAAATGCTTTCCGGCTACCGCCCTCATGTTTTACATCTACCGTCACAACAGCATCCTTGGATTCAGTTAACATGCTGGAAGGTTCTGACCAAGCTTCATTACCCTCGGGCCAATGTAGACAAAAAGGATATCTGAACTCTTGGTCATTCCCCCCATCAGTTCCAACCTGATCCTTCCATTGGCCATACCAATTGGTATCCAACCACAGTGTTACTTAGATATACTAAATAAATACATTTTGATTCCAGGTTAGAACCGGAGAAGTTCGACATGATTAATGTGAGTACATTACCTGTAATTACCACTCGCATATCTAGTTACCGCAGTAATTTTCAAACGCTGTAACAATATCGCGGTAGTCGACACGCTCATTTCTTTGAAATGGGATAAATTATATCTAGTTACTACAGTAATTTCACAAATTACAGTAGCATTCAAATAGTTTTGGGCTGGAGACCATTAGTTCCCAGCGATATGCTCATTCATATCACTGTCAGCCCACGGCAGTCCTCTGCTGGACATTGGTGTCTCCCAAGGTACGCTACTTTGCCCAATATTCATTTAACAAGTACATCATATTAATCAATTTTTTTATTGTAACAGAATACGATCTTACCGGAGGCTGTCAAGTTCTGGGAGCAGGCCCTCAAGGTTCGGAAGACCGGTGGACCCATCAAACTTAACAGGTGAGTAAGGGGAGTCTCATGAGTTTTTTTTTATTCACTAGGAGTAAAGTGTAGGAGTTCATCATCAACGTGAGTTGCTTCCTTCAGTCTGAAATTTGGAAGGTTTTGGAAACTGTTTTGGTCTTCATCATCATCATCATCATCAGCCGATAAACGCCCACTGCTGGACTTCAATTCTTTTTAACTTATGATATTTACGTCTGGCCCATTCCTACTCTTTTTTAGAGGAGAGCAATAGATCGGAGGATATCCAACTTCTGGGTAGTAGACTGATAAAGGATTCGTTTCACTAAAACAGAAGATCAGTTTAAAGAGACATGAGGATGTGGTATCTTCGGCACGCAGCTGTGCCACTCTTCACCAGTCCAAAGAATGACCCAATGAGGGTCGAAACCAAGAGCACCTTCTCGAAGTTCTGGCTGCTACAGATTTACTTCGAAAAACGTACCAAGATATAGCCAAAAGAGAAAGGGGAGACAGAGTAGACGATGGGGAAGTCATTATATAGGAAGTTATTTGCCCAGAAAAGACCAACAAACCCACGGAGAAACACGCATGAGAATATAGATAAATTAAAAAAAAAATTGCCTTATATTAATAATTTATTATACTGTATATATTTACAATAACATATAAAGAAATTATAGAGAACAAAGGAACATTATCATGAACTTATAGTACTGCACAGATGTTGCAGAAATGTCGTTAGCGCGATTCAGGGAGTTAAACGAACGCCATCTGTTGGCAAAGTATGGGAATCTCGTATCCGATCAGCTGGTTGCAGTTGGGGCAGTAGTGGTTCTTGTACTTGAAGCTGTCGGTGCAGTAGATCAGGATCACCACGGGTAAGAGGCTGTAATGGGGAAATTGGTGATGAAATATTATACGAAATTTAATCAAGAACCAAGGTCAGCAGTTTTCGTATACAATACCGTCTTCTGCCACCACTTGGCTAATATATAGTATAAATAGCCTTAACTCCTTGTGAAGTAAAACCCAAAATCCCAACAGTGGGACTATTAAGAGGGCTCTTTCACTAAATAAGGACATTTAATATTACTGTCCGTGGTTTGGGTATCCTTACCATACAATGGCGAATAGAACAGCTATTAGATGTGTAAAGACCCCGGACTCCTTCACCACCAGGGTATGAACCCTCTGACCGCAGTGTTGACACTGCAGCAGCTTCCTGTCCGACCCGGGGCGGATGGAGGACGTCGGATCTGTAACTATACAACGAAATCAAAATTTCAATGGCCTTGATATGAAAACTGATATTCAATTGGCCATTTTTTTTTAATTATACTCAGAAAATAGTTCATCTGAATCACCTTTATAAAATTTTGTTCAAATCGGTCCAGTTATCGATCATCGATAGCAAAAACGAGACAGTAGGGTAGTAAAGTGTACAAGTCATACGAGTTAAAAAAATTAAACCTTCTCAAATGTAATGATTTTTCATTCTGTTAAATTGAAATTCTGTTGCTATCATCATCATCATTATCATTGCCATCATCAAAGACAGCATAACAGGAGACAACAGAACAAGGAAATACCTGTCGTGACTACTTCAGTTCTTGGTGGGGCTGTCTGCTCATTATTCGTCTGGGTAACTCTGTCGAATTCTGTGTAAGCTGGTGGTGGTTCAGGGAAATCCGTCACCGGTATCGGAGCCAATGGAAAACCATCATCAGGCGTCGGCTGACGACCGTAGTAGCCCGCTTCCTTGGACATGAAAGCTGGAAGGTTGGGGTTGATCGACGTGCCGAAGGTCGGTGATGTGGTGTAGCCTGGAATAAAGTTTGGGAGTAAGCGGGATAGAATTTCTCCTGATCGTGAAGATATAGATGATGATGAATGAGTAGATGTAGATGATGAACGAGTAGATGTAGATGATGATGAACGAGTAGATGTAGATGATATCGTCAAAGTAAAAAAATTGGAGAGGTGATTGTCTGATATTGATGACATACAGAGTTGACATATTTCCAAACTATGCTGGCAACATTCAGAGATAGGACAAGAAAAGACAATGACCAGTCTTTGTAACCAATAAATGTCACGTTACCAGAGCTGCAACCAGATGTAGACAAATTCAAAGTGCTCGGTGGTAGTCGTGAGCGATATTCGTTTCTGCTGGCGCAGTTGGATTCCACATCATCGCTACCACTGTCATCCCCTGCCACCGGTAGTTCTATTCTTCTATCTTTGAAAGGGTCATAAAGAATAGTGTCCTGGAAATTTAGATTTATTAATAAAACCATTGGCCCGAAGACTTCAAAAATTGATGGAAACCAGAGCCAAGAACAAAAGACCGTGGGAGACCAAGTATTACCCAAGGTCAATATCGATGACGATAGCTATTACAAATAAGACATTGCAAAAAATGCAACAGACGAAAGAATCCAAAATCCAGAAGAAAGTAATTAAGAAGTCTGACTCAATGTGGAATTAGAAAAACCTTAAAAATAACCCAAACCTTTTTGAGATTTGAGTTTTGGAAATCTCAAACACTTAAAGCCTCAGATTGGTCTGGACTAAAAATTTTGCCTGAATCTTAGTCATCAAGCCATCCATCCAATTCCAAAGTAAACATAATTAAAAATTTTGAAAAATGTCTGTTTTAAATTAGTTGTGTGTACGTCTGTGTGTGTGACTGGATTTGAACTAATACGTCCGTTTTTTTTTTAATTTTCCATCTAATTTTGAATATTTAAAAATCTTTCTTATTATTACTATTATCAAGTATGTTTCAAAGGGAATATATTGAATGAATGAGACTAAATACATTCTCTTCTTTTGGACTCTTCTCTCGATTATTAATATTTATGTCTCCTCATACCTGGACAAAGGTTTCCTCAGTTTCTCTGCTCGGGTTCCGCGGTGCTTCCACAACACTACTGGCACACGTTTCAGGTATATCTATGTAAATTACTGGTACGCGTTCAGCACTATTTCTATCTGGTTTAGATGTTTCTGCTTCCTGCTGTTCTGCATTTGTCTGGAAATTGAGTGTTCCTTGCTAGGTTTAACCTGAATGTAGAAAATGGTGACCATCGTCTATACCATCATAACCTTGTACAATGTGACTAATGAGGATATATGCAAAGGATTAGTTTCCGCAATCTTAGCCATTACTACATGGCTGCAGAAATTGATGTATGGGACCAATATAAATGGTCTTTATTATTGTATACTGGTGGTAGAACTCCCAAAGACCATCTAGGTAGAAACACCTCATCTCATCATCATCATCATCAATAGCCTGTGGGAGTTCACCGCTGGACATAGGGGTCTCCCAAGGAACGTCACTTAGTCCATTCTTCGGCTATACGTATCCAGTTTCTTCCAGCTTCCTTGCGTATTACTGAGGTAATAGGAATTAAATCCTTATATATTAAAGAGACGAGCACAATGTGGGACAGTGTAAATATCCTAACTAAAATTTTGTTAAGGGCAAGCGTGTCATTGACCATCAGAACAGTTTGATGGAAAGATCTCACGAAGACTACAGAAGACTTTAGTTGCTGTAACCTGGTCAGGAGTGGAAGGTCGTTATGGTGCAGCATCAACCCTTATCGTAGACAATGGACCAGTGATGGTCAAAATCAAGAACCTGATAGTTACAAATATCTTGTCAAGGAATCCGGAAGACCTCACAAGTTCCCAACTCCCGGGAAGCAGAATTTTAAGGCTATAATTTTTCTTGGAGATGGAGCTGATGAAATATCTGGACTTCAACAGCCTCTAATAACACGAGGGTTACTGCAGGCGTTTATGTTTGGAGGGTTGTCACATAGATTGGTTCAACCTGCTCGGATTCCCTGCTAGGTCCAGCTTTGTCAGAAGGTTCCGTGTTCCTAGCCGTTCCTATAGGCCTCCGGGGTAGATTGGTCCACCTCGCAGCCGTGGCGGGGTCCAGCGTCGGCACATCGATGACCACTGGGTTGACGTACGGGTAGCCCTGGTAAGGGCGGCTCTGTGCCATCGTTAAATCTGGAATCACATTTTATATCACATTAAAAAAAAAAATTTTTTTTTTTTTATTGGTGTGTTTCATTGGGCAAAGGTATTACTTTTGGGATTTACACCAAGAAATAATTGGTAGAACGGTAACCTTCAGGGCGTTATAGATCTACCATGTAAAGTACGTATTGGGGAGTCGTTCACTTGATGTTGAGTGATGAACCAAGTTATATACACTGCAACAGTAATTTTTGTATATGTTTATCATTATTATGTCAGTCTTCAGCTGGACTGTTTTCCCAATATTTTTTTTTTATCGTCGTGGTGAAGGTCAGAGCTGGTATACCACCTGATGGTAAGTCGTCTGGTATAAAAAAAATTTTATACGTATGCCCATAGTACGTACAGCACGAAATTAGGCTTGCCTTGAGACAAGGTTTCAAGTCTCGTTACCCCAGTAATATCTATTCACAACACAGTAATGCTCTCACAGTACCGTACCTAGTAATAGACTACCTAGATAGATCTAAACTTAAATCATTTAAGTCCTAACTTCAGATCTCGGTAGAACAACACAGTATATTATCATTTCGCGAAGTTTTCGTCACAGTAAACTACAGTAAACTGAGCAGTAATGTATAATCGACTGATACGTGTTATCGGGTGTTGATAAGATAGAGGTACATTCTTAACGCATCGCAGTATTGCGTTTCTATTTGTTAGATAGTACCGACTGTCACGTGGTAATCACCATACTCCACTGGTGGTAGGCCCCGGCCGCAGTGTGCGTTACCGCGGTAACGAGACTCGTTGGAGATGGCTCCAAACGACGAGCGCAGTGTGATGCTGTGTAAACATCTTAACTAACGTTATATCACTTACCATCAGGTGACACCCGATTTGTATAGTCGCGACAAATTAAAAAAAAATGGTGATGGTAATATGCTGGTGTGGTAATAGGTCTGTTGGTACCGACCGTCTAGGTAGTTACCACTACTCCGATTCTTACCGACATATAGTAATAAACATTACTGTGTTTACTGAAGGGTGTATGCTAGTAAAATTACCGCGGTAACAAAACTTAATTGACATATACAGCAAGAGACCGTCTAGGTAGTTACCGCAGCTTCTATTACTATTACCATATAGTAATGTGCAGACATTACTGTGTTCGCTGAACGGTAATTACTGCGGTAACGATACTTAACATCCTATGTATCAAATCGACTGCAATCTGATGATATATATTCTTACATCTCATCTGTTTCTTATCAGTAAACAGTAAGACACTGGTAGGTTTATGTTGCCGGTAACAGTAGTGTGCAAACATTACTATTTTGTGAATGGTAAGCATATGTAATTACTGCGGTAACGACATAGCATTAGATGTCGCAAGCGGTATCACTTACTATCAGGTGATCGCCTTGCTCTCAAATTCAGTGTTCACTAACTTTCAAGTGTAGTTACTGCTCGTGTAATATTTGTAAAGGAGCATTCTTACCATCATCACCATCACGGATTGTGGGTAGAGTAAAACTTTTTTTTTTTTTTTACAGGAAGTGTCCCACCCGCCAAGTGTTCATACGCGGTGGCAGGTCTCACTGTATAGACGCG
>DWHM01000090.1:0-11834 GCA_018247595.1 Losaria neptunus creber | reverse complement strand
GTATCGGAAGCTCTGCAGCAGAACGCGGGTGTACCTTGTCTTCAGCCCCATTCGCGTCACCGGTAACGTTTGCACAGTTGACGACTGCAGCTGAGCAGACAGGCCTTCACGAGCCATGGCTGCGACTAACAGATAGATGTTTCCCATCATTTCCTCTAATCCCGAGCTAGCAAACAGGATGACTTCATTATAACCTCGAATGTAGTATTTGTGGATTTCTTGTAATTACAAACAGTCGCGCCTGCGCGTCACCAGGTCCCAGTTGTAAACAGCTCGCAGCGAGACCTCTCCCTCCACCATTAGTCTACAACACATGCCTCATGGCAACATATAAACAACTTCCACTCTGGTCACCGCGCGGTTTAATTGACCACATCGACCATTTGTATTTAGTTGTCGATCATCATTCAATTTCTTACCTTATTCGATTAGTATAGTTAGTAATGTCCGACATCTGCAAAAGCTGTGAGTTTGTTCCACATCCAGCTTCGGTTGGTGAATGAAGACATTGGACTTTTAATCACGCATAACTACTTTGTGGAATCAGTTATCCGCAGTGGTATTTCCGACACAATACAACATGGGGGCCTTCAAGAAAAGAGCGTACCAGTTCCTCCTTCAAGGTCGGTAACTCCATCGCCCTGCGGGTGTTGCGACCGTCTACGGGCGTCAGTGATCACTTATCATCATGTCTACTGTTCGCTCGTTTGCCCATTTTCTCTATAAATAAGAACAGTGTAAGAAATTCACCGACATGTTCTAAGACCAACACGGACACGTGAGGACCGGCACGCTGCAGTTGGCCCCCGTGGGCATACGGCCTTAGCTCTACCCCTGCGCCAGCAGGCCCGGCCGCCAGCTGTGGGAATATTAAAGCTTTTATTGCAGAGCGCAATTACAACGCGGCAACAAAGTCCCGCTCTAATGTAGCCATTGTTTTAGTGCCGTCTCGCTCTGTCTATAATTCAATTTGAACAGGTGCGCGTGTCGCCGTCCCGCTCGCACGGCGCGCTCGTTCCATTCATCGCGGGCGCGGGGCAGTGGCGAGCCGGGCGCGCTCCTCTGCGGACGTGTTCACGTGTTCACGTGTTGATTTGTTGACGTATTGTCGTGTTGTCGTGTTGTCGTGTTGACGCGGAGTACGGAAGGCATGGGAATTTGTTTGTGATTGTTTTAGTATTGTGGTCAATTTGCACATATAAAGTCAGCAGTGTCCTGGTGTTGCCCCCGAGTTCTCTCTCTCTCTCTCTCTCTCTGTTTGTGTTTGTGTGTGTGTGTGTGCGTGTGCGGATGTCCTGAGCGCCCCGGCCGCTCGCAGGAAACGGTACAGTGTTTTTGCCTCGTTTTCACTTGAACTCGCATTGTTGCCCCGCCGCACCGCCGACCAAACCTTGCGTTACGCATTCACGGTATATTCAGTGTTGTCACCTGTACAACCTTATCGAACTTCTAAATACTTATATACATTCATAGGAATGAGAGAAAACAACGTGAACAGTCCACTCGTTGCTTTAACAGCAGAGCCTCCTCTCACGAGCGGAGTCAAGGGCATTTATACACAACGCCGGCCAAGGTCAAGTTGGCGGATTTTACATTAAAAAAATAACTGTTTATTTAAAACGGAAAAGTTCATAACAAAATTACAATTTGTAACTAATAATATAACATAAAGAGAAATGATGACTCCTCATATATTTTAGTATAGTCTGAAGTTGGAGGTCTTTGTTGTGATACTACCGCAAACATATGGCGGGTCGCGCTGACCTGGTCTGCGGGCCCCCGGGACCCGGACCGTAGTCCCCGGACCCCATGCTCAATGAACTAAACATAAATTTTAATTGTTTATACGTTACTCCACATCGCTTTACAGCCAGCTTGACATCCACAGCGCTATCTATAGTTGATAACTACTTCCTCCATTGTTGTTATAACGAAACGTGTTTAAACTTTTAAAGAAAACAATATGTTTGTGTCATAAAAATTTAATATAACTTCATAATGACGCCATTTGCCTGTTCCATGTACCGTCTTAGTTTTTATTACTGCAACCTGTTGATGTCTACTGCTGTACATAAGTCTATTTAAAAGGGAATATTTCTCGTATTCCCAGGTTAGGCATGCAGGCTAGCGAGCTAGGAGGCTAGTATATCTCAGACTACTGCGCCCTTAAAATGTTTTCTATAGTCACATTTACACGCCGAGGGTAAGATACTGGGGTAGATTCTTTGTTCACGTGCTCTACGTGCACTTTGCAATTAAAGGTCTCAAATTGAAAAGAGATTTAGTTATGTTGTCCCTATTAGTATGATTGTTGAAATATCTAATTATTGTAATTGTAAACACATCAAAATTACTTGGTAAAAAAATTAATGTCTGTGTCGTCATGGAAACGTCTCTCGAAAACAAAGGCATATATGTACATATATATCATCAGCTGATAGACTTCCACTGCTGGATATGTCTCCTCCAATAGTAGGGGAATTTGAGCCGTTTCCCACCATGCTGGCCCGATGAGGGTCGGTGAGGAGTCAGAGCCTCGATTGTTGATCAGCAGGGTGTACCGCAATCAGGCGAGGATGACTCGGTACCTGTCAGTTGTTATGAGAGACCCCTTATACCCTTAAATATATTTTGTAGCAACGAGAAAACTTTCAGTCATTTGTTGAACTACTTCCATAGCTCTCTTCGTTTGAGACTAGGTTCATCATCATCATCAACAGCTTGCGGCAGTCCACTGCTGGACATAACTCTCCCAAATAACGCCACTTAGCCCGATCTTCGGCTACACTAGGTTATTGCAATCAAATCATCAGACTGATCAATCTAGATGTCAGTATGTACCAGTCAATGTCATCGCGGGCGAATGAACCAACGGCAGCTAACGAGCGGATTATGCAAATCTGTTTGGGGACCAGACAACCTCCCGCCCCACCCCTCGCACCCCCCGTACCACCGGGAGACCAACTCCTCGTATTGTTATTGTATTAAGCTACCGATAGAGATCAACACTGAACAGCTTTATAATACGCAAATTCCAGTGCTTGCGGCCATATGTATTTAAACAGCGGCTGCATCGTTTAGGTTTGTAAACTACACTCATAACATACATATATCAACAAAGTATTAAAGTGATATATATTATATATTCCCTAAACAGAATCCAAATTTACTGTCATAACTTTTTTTTTATATCTTCTGCATCCAAATATATCTCTTTTGAGCAATACTTAATTCATCTGATAAAATCCAAAAAATCCTTAATTAGTTTCTTCTGTTTACTTGTTATAATTACTTTCTGGTGCGCCAAGATGTCTGGTAGACATCTGAAAGAAGCTTCAGCTGAAAATGCTATGTCACAGTCAAATTCATTCATTCAAAACAGATACCAAAGGAATACTTTTTGAACGTCAATCAGAGTCTGCTATACCTATAACTTTGTTTTATGTAGGCTATACTATATATATATTTATATATACACACATTTCACTTTGGGTTCAACTAAAGCACAGCGGCGGTGAGTCAAGTTGACGTTTTGTACATAACCACCGTTGGGTATTACCATACTTAGGTTATTAAGTTTAAACTTATAGAATCGATCATTGCTTATAACATACCACTTTACCTTTGAGTTAGAGTTTGAACACCAATCCATTGGTGATAGCGCTGCTACTTCATCTTCACCAGCCGATAGACGTCCACTGCTGTACATACGCTTCCCCCAATATTGGGGTATTTGGACCTTCCCCACCACGCAGGCCCAATGTCGATTAGTGAGGAGTTAGAGCCTCGTTCGTTTATTAGCATGGTGCACCACGAGCAGATGAGGTTGTTCCTGTGAGTTGTGTGGGATTCCTTACACCCCTTTCGCCACCCCCACACCCAGAGCGCTGCTAATGTTCATCATTATAAATCACAAGTTAACGCAAAGTTATTCCGTTATCTAAGTAGGGGATCTGCATTCGTAAAGTTATTCCATACGATTTATTTAGGACGGTAGTAAAGTAGACCAGGTAATGCCCGTAAGGCCGTGTACTTGTAAATTATTAATGTTCCGCTGCGGTCAAGTGTGAGGGGAGAGGGCGGAGCTGAAGTGCAGAGGGCCGCGTGACGCACCGCCGACCTGCTGCGGTTTGGTTCCCCACGACACACCATATAGAATGAGTAAGGTCTTTTCGGGAAATGCATTTCGGAAACCCACCATTTTTTCATTAAGAATATTTTCATACTAAACTTATACATTTTTTTTTATCCACTAAGACGAGCAGGGTGTTCAACTGATGGTAAATGATACGCCTGCCCATAACGCGCTGATAAAGATGGTATACACAGCACCACATTGCACTCTTCGCATTGAGACATAACGTGTTGTCTTGTACCCCAGTAATTTCACTACCTACAGCTCCCTTCAAACCGGAACACAGTAATGTTTGCACATTAAACTACTACACGTTAGTAATTTGCTGTAGAAATACAGTTATTGCCTATACGATATTTATCGATCTCGACTATGGATAGGTTATGTAACTGTTGTATGTGATCGCGCTAATTTTCTTATACATTTTTGAAAAAAAAAATTACAGATCGGTTAACGTACGTCGGTCTATTGATGATTAAAATTGAGTACTTTTAAATAATTATGAAAACGAGTGGTATGTTGTATGCTATTTATTTATTTATTTAAAAACTTTATTGAACACCTAAAATGGGTCCGATAGGCGGACTATGCCTATGGGCATTATCTACCAGTCAACCTAGGCAGTGGGAGATGTTGTATGTTGTATGTTTTTATTATGTGTTGTAGGTAAACAAAGCTGTTTGTGGGTAGCTGTGATACGACAGCGAGGAGGCTCAATAAATTATATTATTGTATAAAATAAAAAAATTCCTTTTATAACAAACTTTATTATAATATTGTATGAAAGCGATTGACATACTTGAAATGATCAATTAGGTATTTATAAATGGCTAACATATATATACACAAGGAAGTGAGGCGCGGTGTATAGTGTTTACATTGCGCCCGCCGGTGTACCTGTTTACGTTATCTGCAAACTATTACCTGTGCCGGTTGTGTCATGGTAACGATGCTTCTGAATCTTTTAACTCTCAACTTTTCAGTTCTCTCTCTCACACACACAAACCTCCACTCCAGCTGAACACAGCTTTTTATTTGAGTAATTTATCGAAGCTCTAAGTGCAATATATAATGTGTTGGTTTCCCTCAAATCGTTTATATCTTATATCTTCTACATTAAAAGTACTTTGATACAAATGTAATTTCATCAAAAAACTTTAATATTAAGTTTAGTCAATAGTAATATCTGTGTGTACTAAAACGTACACATGTGTGTATGTAATCACTTAATTGATATGATCTCACACTGAGCGCGCTATAAAGAAACGCAGCGCGCGCTAACCGGATGTGCTCATGTTTTTGCGCTTTTCGAGCTGATGATGACTAACTTGAATGAAATAATAATAGAAAAGCTTTAAAGAAGATTCAGTAACTTGAGGTTAAATCGCCGCAGACCGCCCAGGCTTTGACTGTATTGCTTATTTATGAACAGATCTATCGGTAAACAAAAATGCAATGCAATTAGTATTGAATATAACGTCGTGTGATTGTGATGTGTATATATGATATAACTATAGGTATTTCACTATATACATTGTGAGTAATTTGTCACCTACAGACGACACTAAACGCCGCGCCCACTGCGCCCACTGCGCCCACTCGGCCAGGGTTAGGGACATGTTCAATGTTATTTAGCTACAGTTTGAGTAGCATGAGGTTATTATCAAAGTACGATATAATAATTATTGTCCAGTGTCGTGATGCGAATACATGGTATTCAGGGTAAGGTTCCTACTAACACGCCTGACATGAGCAGTGACCACACGACTCTTCGGAAACGACAGCTGTATACCCTTGTGCACATTGTCACCTCACGGCACCTCTATTCCAGTGTGTATACGGTGAGCTCTGATCAGTTGTTTGATAAAACAATACGCTGTTACACATTCGGTATAATGACGCGATTTCTTCAGCTCGTAAAAACTATTCCCGTCACTTTGTATTCTTTTTAAAAAAAACACACACACACAAACCTGAACAATTTCGTATTTTAATCTATTCATAGCTTAAGTTTCACCAGTGAATCGTACAGGTTAGCGAGTGTCCACGACCGGCAGCCGTCACCTACATTCACGTGTGCCGCGTCCTCGTTTACCCACTTGCAAAACGCGAGCTATCCGCATCTAACAGCTATAAAAATTTGTATGTAATGATTTTATTGGTTTGTGTGTCAGTTAGCGTGTGCTCGGAAGCGAAGCTTAGTCAATATGTCGGTTGTGCGCAGGAAGCTGTTATCGTTGTCATTGGACACGGGGCCACTATCGAAATGTAACCACCACCGAGGCAGGGCTCCGGGATGACGTGAGTCAGGACCCTGGCCGGAGCAGTGGACACGCACTGCATATTGCGCATCACAATATCAATCAATGTACAGTTAGCGAAATTCGCATCGGATGTCGTAAACCTGCCGGTCTATATATACCTTACCGTCGTACTCGGAACTGGTGGTCAACTGTATCAAATTATACCGTTCGTGTTTAACAATACAGAAGTATTCTCAGCTTTATTATTTTATTGTTATTAAAAAAAATATACAGTTAGTAAGATACATCTGCTCGAAGCGATGTGATGAGATGTGTACACTGCATGGTTTAGTCTTCGACTCGAGACCGGCAGGTACTGCACTATTTGAAATAATTTTGTTTAAAAACTATGGCCATTATATGTTAATGTTAAACATGGAACAGCCTGTTCAATTGCCATGGTACATCAGAACAGCCTGCGTCGCAGCAGCCGCTGCACCGGGTCGCATCAGCGCCGTCAGCCGTCACGCGCTTACTTTTATGTGCGGGTTTTTTTCTAACGCTGCTCTCGGTCGTTGACGGCTGACGGCTACCGACGTCGGACCCAGGTCGTGTCAGCAGACCGAGAATATTCGATTGTTACACTAGAATCGTATTACCTTAATGTAATTTATGAAATGTCATACAATCCCCGTGCAAAAATAATTTGCTCAGGTTACACTCAATCTTTCTACACACGGACTATGTATGTATATACTCAGTCGGCGATACAGATATGAAATTTTAATGTACACCTGTAAATATATTTATAGTATTCATTAATATTGAGAGAAGTTTATAGAAAATCAACATTAGTGTAGTGCAAAGTAGAGTCACCGTTTAATAAGGTAGAGTTTTCAATCGAAACTAGTTGCCATAGTTAAGTGGTCTCAAGTAAATCACACAATGTTATGGTATAGGTGAGTCGTTGCGTGGCCCCTGTGCCCCGCCGCTAGAGTTCGCTGCGACCTCCGCAAGAGGGTGCCCTCCCGCCCCGCTCCCCCTTGGCACCCCACTTGGCTGCCCCTGGACGACCTGCTCACCTGTCCGCCACCACGCCGCGGGGAGGTCACGCACTGTTTTAGTTATTATTCCCCATTTTAGGAGGATAATTATATTAACTTTCCTTATATTTAACGAGAACTAAAATTTGTATCTGTTATTTCGTAAACAATTTAACCTTCAATTTAATAACGTACAATCAACACGTAAAACCTTTATATAATGAAATAATTTATTATTTAGCGTATAAAACTGCCTTAACTAAAGTAACTGTATAGAAGGAGAGGTTCCTGTAATCAAAATCGTATGTTCACATAACATAAGTAAAACTCGAAATTGGTAGTGATAGCGTTAAAATCAAGTACACGTGTTTTAAACTCTGTCATCATCTTTCTCTTTCTATTTACCAGCTAGTGTAAGGATCTGTAAGAATCATATCAAAGTAAATTTATTAAATCTATCGCCGCCGGTACTTAATAATTGGTTGTCAACATCTCGTTTAAATCGATAGTGTAGCTAATGTTAAAGGTGGTTTAGTAAAGTGCCATGCGCCAGTTAACCTTGCCAGTAAGTTTTGGCCGTAGGACACACGAGTGGTGTTACGATCGTTTTCCTGTTTACCCGCAGCCGCGGCACGTTTGCGTGGCTCGTTAAATGTGTCAGCCGCACGCGCTCCGCTCAAACTGCACCGTTTTAGTATCCAAAGCAACATAAAGAGCACCAAAACACTTACACCGCAACAAAATTATACTTCCTCATCAGGAAATTACACTTTATGTAATCATTATAGACTACCCCTATTCGTGCACCCTCCTTAAACCGAGCAATGTGGTCTGCGTATTGAAAGCAGTGAGAGATTATAATATCAGCATCAGCTGGAAGACATCCTATGCTGGACATAGGCCTCACCCTAATAGTGGGAGGATTTGGGCCATCTCCCACTACGCTGGCCCACTGTGGGTTGGTAGAGAGCCAGAGTCTTGTTGATTAGCAGGTGAGGTTGGCTTGGGTTCTGTGACTTGTTATGTGGGGACCCCATAAACTCCTCGGTTATGATGATAATATGTAAATTGGTAAACTATAATATATTTGGAAATATTATGGGTCAACTTTAGTCTCCTGTTATTTCCAAGCTTCCTGTCCCCGTTCCTACTTGCTGATAATTTCAGCGGCCACGGGTCTCTGCGGAGGATCATTCGGGACTCCGTGGAGGGCGAGGCCGGGCAGCCGGCTCACTTATCATGTGAGTGCCGTCGGAACCGCCGGCCACTTCGCGGCCATTAATATTCGCGAAGCGGTGGCTGCACGTTATATGTCGGTTATGTTTCGCAATAAAATATATTTAAATGTGTGACACTTCCGCGCTGTGAGTGACGCATGAGCATCGGCCAGCTGACGCGGCGCGCATACTCATTGTGCGCGTGCGCAGCGCTCGCGGCCTGCACCGGAAGGATACCTGGCCGTGGGTTAGGATGGGTCATTCTCATCGCACCGTCGCCACAACCCTGCGAACGAGGGTATAGCTCCAGAAACATGGCAGCATTTCGTGTGATTGTTACCAGCGTACCGCGCCCGCAGACTGGTACACTACGATACAGATATATAGAAGGGATAACTTATGTTTGTTTATAGTAGTAAACCGACAGCTTATTTAATCGTTATCAGACTAAAATGTTTTTATCAACAACTAAACATTTCACTGACTTGCAGAAGGAAACAGGAAGGATGTACTCGTACTAGTGTTGTGTAGTGGATGCGCGTGCGCCGGCGCAGATACCCACGCAGCGCCGATTTTTGACTATTTAGAGTTCGCTAATAAAATTATTGATACTTTAAATATAGACGGGTGGGATGGGGGTGAGGGGGAGGTGAGCGCAGTATGGTGCTGTGTAAACATCCAAATTAGCACCGCCTAGTTACTAGCAGGCGGAACGTTTTACCAATAGCACAAGTGTTGCCAGCGTCGAGTGCGTGTGCGGTGCAAAAAGTCCCGCCTGCTCCCATTACGTACACATGCTGTACCACATAGGTACATAACAAACCCATTAATACATTTAAAATAAGCGATACAGGAGATACGGATCGATTTGCGTGTATCGAATTCGTGTATATTTAGATTTACGATACTACTCCTAGACTCTGTTTAGATGTTGTACGGTGGCGCGTGCGGGAGGTTTTACAAAACAAACAATGGCCCGTCCCGGTGAGGTGGCAGTTAAAATGTTTACACTGTACAACATTGCGCTGTCACTTTAATATCAAGTGTTGTTAATACAATATCTTCCTTAGGAAGACGCCGGTGTTTACATTACGAGCCGCGGGGGAATCGGGCGCTGCCTTGTGTGCGTATTTCCACCATCCGTGTATATCCTTGGTGCAGTTGAGCAGCACCGACCCGCAATGTCGCGTGACACTGAGCCTCCCGTGATGCTGCGCCGTCAGCCCGCACTCGGTACAGCGTGAGGCGACGTGAGGGAATGCGAGGCCCCGCGTCGGTTCCGCGAACCGCCACCCCGTGCCGCACGCGGCGTATACCTTCACACAGCTATTATGTTGTTATTTGATACCCCAGCTCGCGATCACACTAGCACGTGCAATTAAGTGATACACGAACTCGTAATGTAGATACACATCACTACACTGCGCTCATCGCATTTAGATGTTAAGTTCCGTTGTCGCAGTAATTCACTATTACGCTTTACAAATACCAGTAATGTTTGCTTACTGCTGTACTAAATGATACGGCGTTACGAGATGCTGGAGAGACCCCCGCAATATATTAAGTCCCATCTGGTCTTCAGTCCTCGTTGCACGGTCTTCCTCCACCGTTAAGTTCTGCTAATATTTCTATTCGAAGTTACAATTGTACTAGTATGTTTATTATTAGCGTATTGTATATGTGTGTGTGTGTGTGCCCCTGGCATGTGTTTACAAATGCCCAGTATTTGTGGTGCAGTTGTTGCGTCGTTTGTTTGTTTGTACGCCCCGTGCGGACGCTGAATAAACTGCACAGCTTGTGCAGTGCTGTATGCTGTATGATTGCAGACCCAGCATCTAAATTATTGAAACGTTTACAACTGAAAGGTACTCTCCTAACTTTGCATTAAAGCTTGTTATTATATTAATTACTCATGAGAGACCTTGATGAAGAATTCACATGTTTCTATCAAATCTGTGTCTATACAGCGCTGCCGTTCGTAGTGCTGGAGTTAAGGTATTAAATCAGCCTAATGGACCCAAATTTTAGGTCTTTCAATAAATTTATATAAATTAATAAAATTTACTCTGTAACAGTTTGAGATGATCTTGTAGTAAACATTTTGAATGATTTGAAAGTTTAAATGTTTTACTAACGGGACCCCTCGTTTACCGCAGGCTGCTTGTATAAGCAGCAATGAAGTGCACTCCTCCCATCAACCAGTGGTATGCAAATAACACCGCGTTCCAGTTTGAATAGCGCTGTAGTCAATGAAATGAGCGTTAAGTAGAGTCTTATTGGTGCTGTTATTGCGTTTTTTCACAAAATATGATAAGCTTACATTAAATGAAAGTACGACTTTTTTGGCACATATTCAAATGACGCTGCAGGGAAAAGAAAGTGACTGCAAAAGAGCCAAAGCCGCTTGCAGCGAGCATTCCGCATCTCTTTTTATTATCATTACTAAAAACGGATATTGATATTAGTAAGTAACCCAGTATTCCTCCGTCTCCCCCGGTCTACTGGATATGTGTCAGTTATTTGGTACATAAACAGAAATTTATTCCATCGTAAATCATTTCAATCTAGAAAATCGTCTTAAACACGAAGTATTTGGTTCGCGATAAAGAGGATAAATAAAACTGGAAGCGTTTATCGAAAATGATTCCACGAATGTTAGATCTGCTGCGGAGGCGGCATAAATAACATTAGTTTCATCATCATCACCATCATCTGTCTATTTACATCCGCTGTTGGATATAGGCCTCCCCTAATAATGAAGGGATTTGGGCCTACTACTACCACGTTTTCTTTTAAATTCTGTTCCCTCGTAAAGTGGGATAGGGAATTTTACTTTCTTATTGCTTCTTTATTTCTTTTCCATTTTCCAACCCTTCCCTATACCGCGCAGTATATCTTTCCTCGCTCACACCGTCCTCTATCACTTCCTCACAACTTTCACTCAGCCGTCTCTGCCCTCACACATCACCCCCATGCTTCCACTCCTACTACGTTGGCCCAGTATGGGTTGGGAGGAAGCCATAGCCTCGTTAGTTGATTAGCAGACTGCACCACAAACAGGTGAGGTTGGCTCGGGCTCCGGGAGTTGTTATGTGGACCCCTTACAGCTTCAGTAGGTTTCATTAAATTAGTTTAGTTTGATTGTAACGAGGCGGGGGGGGGGGGGGGGTGAATAAAAAAACGGCCCCCCTGAAGG
>DWHM01000089.1:0-11844 GCA_018247595.1 Losaria neptunus creber | reverse complement strand
GTGATGGACGTCCTCTATTGAAACTAACATGAAATCAAATTGAAGATCCAAAAACTCAATTCCTAATATATTAATTTCTACTGATAAATTGCGCTGACTAAAAATAGAAATTGGTAATAAAAGTGAATAATGCAGCGAATGTCCAGGTCTTGGGACTGCATGTGCAACGTCTGCATGTGCTAGGGAATTGTCAATTTCTGTCCACTCTGTAATATCATAATAACATCAGGTCTGTGTAATTTTTTTTTAAATTACAGACGTCTCAGACCTGTAATATTTATATTTCTAACACTCGTCCGATTAAGAACATCCTTTTTGTCGCCCGGATAAAAAATGCATGAAATCTTCTGAATGGTAAGGTTGTCTCCTCTATCCCCGATAAGAAGTGGGGTGTCTCCGCGGCTGCGGCGGGGGTGAGGGTGTGCGGGCTATTAAAATTTCAAGCCGATCGACGCACCCCAAATAACTTCAAGTGATTTGTTCTCCGGCTGCTTGGATTTATATATCCGGCCGAGTTAGATTAAACTACAGCAGCAATTGAAGCGGACTTTACAAAAAAAAATTAAAATCATTAATTGTTAAAGCACAATAAGACATTCAAGTCCTAGTAGGTCTATTTTGCGGGAGATCGTCTAGGTAGGTACCACCGCAGCTCCTATTTCTACCGACAAATAGCAATGCAAACATTACTGTGTTCCGGTTTGAAGGGTGTTTACTAGTGAAATTACTGGGGTAATAAGACAACACCTTACGCCTCAAGGTGACGATCGCGATGTGGTGGCGTGTATACCATCTTAACCATCGCCACGTTGTGGGCAATCGTGCGAACGTAGTGCTTCAAAAAAAAATCTGCTGTCAGATTAAGATGCGCTCTGTGTACAATATGAACGATCTTACACATCGCACATCAGGAGCGTTTGAATAATTAAATCAGAGACTGTTCTGAGGAAAAATTGATAGCTATCCGAAGCCAATTCCAATATTGAGCACGTGACCCGCTTGCGGGATGACGGCTGACTGTCGACAATTTATTTGACACCATTCCCCCCCTCCCCACCCCAGTGTTCTTCTATAAGAAAGCGTTTTAGAAATGTATCGCGATGGGACTGGTGTGGTACAATGACATCTGCAGTATCTTTGGATTTGTTTTCGGAAAAAAAAATATATATTTATGGCTATATTTTTAACAAATACAGTCTTCCCTCCTATAACACGGTGCTCTGAGAACGCGGTTCCCGTATAACGTTGAACTGAAATTGGGACAGCACTCACCGCGTTATAGGAAAGTTAACTATTTAACTTACCCTTTTATAACAGTTAAATTTTGTAGTAAATCCTTTGGCTGTATTATAATAAGAATATATAAGAACATATAAAAACAGATAGAGAAGGCTATTCACTATAATTTATAAATGTAGTTGATTTATAAAGTAACAGTTTGTTTAGTATTAAAATTAACGTAAATAATTGTATGGGATCATTTTTAAAAATCCAATATGGCAGCCATGCGTCTGTGTATGTCTTACAAACACTTTAGACTGTTAAAATTATCGAGTATATTTATCTGAGGGAAACAGGAAAAATATATCCACCGATAGTTCTTCTAACAGCGTGTTGTAAACACTTGGACTAGTGTACTCCGTGATCAGTAAGACAATCAGATTTCTTGGAGTGGTCTACATTCAGCCGTCCTTAATGCAACTGTTTGTAGTTATCGTAAATACCTTGGCTATAATATATGGCACTTGTTATACGAGACGAGAAAGGCATTCGCCTGATGGTAAGAGATACTCCTGCCCATAGCAACGTGGCGCTTGTTCAGATCTTATACACATCACATTGCGCTCGTCGCTTTTGATACATAAGGTGTTAAGTCTCGTTACCCCAGTAATTTCACTAGCATGCAGCAAGAATACAACCTTACTTTCACTTAGTGCAATAAATACAACTTTTATCCGGTGCACGGTGCGGCGGCCGCGGGGAATCTCTTTATGGATTTGACAGATCTACACGGCATCGTTTCTTCGAGATGTTGAGAAATAGGTCAAGAAAATATTCTCTGTGCGAGGAAAATGGGAAAACGTCGTGCCGCTCGCCTGAGATATGTCAAGTCTCGGACATAAGCACTATCAGGAATTTGTTCCGTACAAATAGTAGTCTTATGAGAGGTTTTAAGTGTGCGCGTTACAGCGGAGACTCTCCCTCGCGTCTGTTATTCGTTCCACATTCCCCAGGTCTAGCAGATATCTCGATAGTAATTTTTTTATTGTATATTCTTTGTTATATTCTAGTGTTACTTTTAATTTAGGATTACTAAAATTTCTAACGAGTATATTTCGTCTATCATCAACAAACGATAAACGCTCATAAGCCTCCTTAAAGATCTCCGTGCCGATCAGTCCTGCTCTGTCTACATCTAGCGGTTTCCCGTGACCTTCTCCTTTTAAGGGGTCTTCCAATACTACGTGTAGGTGATGTGTGAGGGCAGAGAAGGGTGAGTGAAAGTTGTGAGGAAGTGATAGAGGAAAAATCTATTGCGCGGTAGTAGGTAAGGGCTGGAAAATGGAAAGGAAATGACGGAAGCAATAAGAGAAGAAAGTAAAATTCCCAGTCCCACTTTACGGGGGAATTGAATACTAAAAAAAAAAAAATACTACGTGTACCGATACGCAGCTGCCACTCCATGACCTTACTGCTCCATCTGCCGTCAGTCCTTCGACCGATCTGCCATACATTGCCATTTAAGTCTAGCATACCTAAGTGCTATGTCCGTAACCTTAGTTCTTCTACGGATGCTCCGAGCATAGCCTTCTCCATTGCCCTTTGGTTGACTCAGCCTTTTTATTTCTTCTATATCAATATCTAATACCTTGATCTAGACAGCACTTAAAAAATCTAACTTTGACCTAACTTAACGACACACTTGCTAATTAAACGACTTAGTCCGATAAACGGTTCAGGTTTTAGAGGTTTGCATTGCGATTGCCGTAGTTTCAAATGGGGGAAAGGTTCGAGCATTTTAACCGGCACTTGTGAAACTTGGATGTAGGGGGGGGGCAGAGGGGGGAGGGGAAACGGTAAGCAATAAAAAAAAAACTCTCGCAAAGCGGCATTAACGCTTCTAATGGCAACAGTGAGATAATATTATGGAAGTAAAAATGAAAATGATAAGGGCGCCGCTATCTTTAATAAAACGGAGAGCATTATTAGTGAACATAAATGGCTCGTAATAAACATGTACTAGATTTTTATGCCTTCGCAATAAAAGTCTGGTTTGTTCGTAGTGAGGGCCGGGGAGGGGGAGGGGGAGGGCCCGCGGATGTAGCCGCGGGGGTTATTCTGTGCCCGATCAGTTAGGGATGTACTGCGATTCCCACGTGGACTTATTCGAAGAGACAAGGCGTTCACCCGATGGTAAGTGATACCCTTGCGCATAACATAGCGCTGGTTAAGATGGTACAGCACCACATTGCGCTCGTCGCTTTGAGACGTGTGGTATTAAGTCTCGTTACCCCAGTAATTTCACTATCTACAGCACCCTTCAAACGGGAATACAGTGACGCTTACATATTACTATTTGGCAGTAGAAATCGGAGTTAACTAGCTACTTACCGCCAAGTAATATGCAAACATTACTGTGTTCCGGTTTGAAGGGTGCAGTAGATAGTGCAATTACTGGAGTAACGAGGCTTTACATTTTACGTCACAAGACGACGAGCGCCATATTAAGGGCAATATTACATACCATCTGGTGAACAAAATCATAAATTATCTTCACCATCACCGCGTAGTGTCAAATAGTTTTTCTACTGCGAATATTATCAAATATCATCAGACCTTAAAGTTATTTGAATTTTTTCCTCTATATATTGCATTTAGATGCAATGAAATGGTCAATGGTGCAACCGCTAAGAACATCTCTACCAGACCGCCCAGAATACGGCCGCTGAGTTTTGTGGGAAAAGGAAGTGGGGAAGGCTGTATTCGTTCGGAATTTCAATGCCCTTTATCTGGTAGGAAGTGAGCCATAAACATCGCCGTAAATTGTCGTTATACTGTCGCGTTTCTTTATACTTTATTTTGGATTCCGGAGCAGGTCGCACGCGCACGCGCACGCGCACACACACACGCACACACAGGCAGGGGCAACAATGTAACGAACTAGTACCGAGTTATTGTTGGAACAAACCTAACTGCATCCTTTTGTTGTTTCGGGAAAATTGAACGTTTACTGAATTTCAAAACGCCTGCAGCCCGTACTAACAAATTCATTTTTTTTTTATATACGTTTCAAAAAATTCACCAAATTGGAAATCTTTTGTATTTTTATTACTGTGTATAAAAAAAAATATTCCAAGATGAAAACAAAGTGAGAAGCAGTTAAGTAATTTCATCATTGTCATCATCAGTCGATAGAAGTCCACTGCGGGACTATAGGCCTCTCCCAGTAATTCGGTCATCTCCCACCACACTGGCCACAAGTTGGTGAGGAGTCAGAGCCTCGTTTGTTGATTACCAGGATGCACCAGGAGCTGGTGAGGCTTGGGTCCCGGCAGGTGTTGTATTTACCCATAAATAAACGTATGAACTAATAACAACAAATTTAATTTATATCGAATTAAAAATTCACATTATGTTGGAAGAGGACTATGTTCAGCAGTGGACTGCCTACAGCTGATGATGATGATGATGATGATGATGATGATTAATAAGTTTATATTTGTGAAGGTATATAGAGACGTTAGACACAAGCCTGTTTAATTTCTGTGAAAATACGCGTGTAAGTACATGGAAAGTTTATAAGTGACTGTTACTTATTCGTGACGGACTTAACTTTACATGTGCTTCTCGTACAGAATTCCTTGGCAAAGTTAGTCCCGGAGATAAGTGGCAGTAGTGGCAACTCAGTGGCAAACAATCCACGGTGCCTTTGTAACGCAAATAGCTGCAGTGGACGAGCAAACTTTGAACTGCTCCTCTGCAGGGTCCGGCCCCGCTCAGTTTTTGTTGTAAGCTCCTTATAAATATTGGGATTGTCTCCACTAATGCACCATACGGACACCACAATGAAAAATGTAATCGTAATTGGAGAAATATTCACCATTTAGTGATGATATACGATTACAAGATCAATGAAGTTACAGCAATATTAAAAATTTCTAGGTCCATCTCGATTTTAATAGAAACAGCTAAGGAGTGGAGTGTCTAGGTTAACGCTATTTACCACCACCGACCACATCGCCACTTAATATGACGAAGATCGTAGACGACAATTAACCTTTATAGATTAAAAAAAAGTGGTAGTAAACAATATTTACTTTCGAATGATAGCTGGACTTTATTTGCTAACGGATCTTCTCTATTGAATAAGCGGAGTCCTTGGATCCTTTGAGCTATACAGTTCCATGATAGTCTCGGTGCTGCTGATCTCTAGATAGGTAATAAATAACATTAAACAGTCCTTTATGTACCCACTTGTACCAAGCTATTCCTTATATGGTAAGAGTCCATATCGTTTATCGCCACCCTCACCCAGGTTGGTGGGTATAACATATTCTGCGTTTTACAGGTGCTTAAACAAGGGTAACGAACCCGCACATCCGCTTCACAAATTCAGCTATCACGACTTCCGGAGATAGATAGATATATAGATAAACACGTTTATTTGGTGAAACGAGTCGACTGTAAAATAAACGAAAATAAAACAGCGGCTCCTGGTATATTTAATGCAGCACAATAACCTGCACACGTGAAGAGTTAACATCGAATGAAACGAGCCGAACGTTCAACCTGTAGCGAACCGCAGCCGCTGTTCGCTGCTCCCCCGGCGCCCCCACCGGCTCCACCGGCTCCACCGGCTCCACCGGCTCCACCGGTACCAACGAGCACCCCCCTCCAACCCCCTACCCCCAGTTCCGGTCGGGTTGTCGCCGGCGGCGCGGGGTGCGCTGCAGCCGGCTGCGGAGCGTGTGCCGCCTGTAAATATTTAGTATAGTAGTAAAGTTGCGTGCATTTAAATGTTGACGTTTAACGTTTCACAAAACCTTACACAGTATATCGCAAATGAAAATATTCGTTCATAATAAATCAACACACTAACAAACTAATATAAAAAGGAAACATTATTACTCAATATACTTAGTATTATATTATATCACTCTTTGTACAACTAATCACTATGAAAATGAAAGAGGCACAAATATACATAAAACTATTATTTCTACACTTAAAACGCTTTATGTTAACTGCATCGAAACTATCCATAAAAATTTTAGATTTTCGCATATACTTAATAATAACTAGATAACATTATTATTCTCCTAAAAACACGGGTATAAATTTTATTATGATCTCTGATTAGCGAACTAGGTACAGATCCTGTATTTCAGGAACAAGTTTCCGTTACTATGTAGACGTAAGATTTTTTTTTTAACAAAAATATTAGGAATTAGAGTGTTTGTACTTATCGGCGACGGTTTCAGAAAGCTTCAGATGAATCAATTAAAAGCTCATTACACCGGCAATGAGAACTGGATAGTCAGCACAGTAAATAGTCATGTTATATACAACATAAGGCGTATTGTACTGTGATTTGTGTAAAGTAGATTAGAAGCCACAGATTACCATATTATTGCAACTGGAAACCTGGGCATATCACCCAAAGGGCATGCTTTCATTATCAGCCGATTAACTCCCACTGCTGGACATAGACTTCTCCCAATATTTGAGGGACTTAAGTCGTATCCAACCAAGCTGGCCCAATGCAGGTTGGTGTGGAGCCAGAGCCTCGTCTGTTGATTAGCTCCACCACCAGCAGGTCAGGTTGGCTTGGGTGCTCCGAGTTGTTGTGTGGAACCCCTGGATCATAGTGTACATTTGAATATCCGGACCCATAGTACCTAAACATCGATTTAATTATATAAACAGAATGTAATAGTGCTACTAGTTAAACCAAATCTGATTAAGTAGTTTTTTTTTATTCTACGAAGCCACGAGAAGAGCAAGGCGTACACCTCAAGGTAAGTGATACGCCTGCCCATAACATGGCGCTGGTTAAGATGGTAACACAGCACCACAATGCGCTCGTCGCCTTGAGACGTAAGGTGTTGTCTCGTTACCCCAGTAATTACACTAGCATACAGCACCCTTCAAACCGGAACAGTAGAAATAGAAGCTGGGGTACCTACCTAGACGGTCTCCGGCAAGAGACTTACCGCCAGTTAGTGTGCTTAAAGTATATTTAAAACGGCCATTTAAATTTTATTTTTAAGCAAACTGTGCGAGTATATTGTAATGAGAATAGATATATAATAAAATATTTACTGGGAATATTGAAATAGAGGCAGGCCGATGCTGAAGCCGGCGACGAAACCCGCATAGCAATGAGACAACGGAACAGGTAAGTAGGCGCACATAGACAATTACATGACTGTAAAGTGTTGGGGAGTTAATGCGGTGGAGTAGCAGAGGAAGAAGAGAGACGGTGAGATCTCACTCCCTCTGTGTACCTTCATATGTATCTGAAGGATCCGATTATTTTAATAGACTACTCACTGTCATTTAAAGGATTTTTTTTTCGAGAGGAACAAAGCATTCACTTGGTATGCCATGGAGCCGGTTAAGATGGTATACACATCACATTGCTCTCGTCGCCTTGAGACCTAAGGTATTAAATCTCGTTACCCCAGTAATTTCACTAGGTACACCTTTCAATTCTGAACACAGTAATATTCGCACATTACTATTTGATGGTAGAAATAGGAGCTGCGGCGGTATCCACCACTAGTAGTATAACTGAACATCTCTTGTATTTATACAATGGGATATTACTTAGATAATGTCGCTACACTCTAGATAGTTTCTTAGGTCATTAAAAATATAGTCTTTTTTTAATACATCGATCCCTCGTACAGTGAGACAGGGACCTTACGTTTCATTATTTTTTAATTTCGTTACTTATCTATTCCATTCTTTTCTTTCTTACTCTTTCACTATCTTTATCTCCTTTCAACCTTCTACTCTTTCATATCTTGTCTTACAATACTTCTTCACCATCCAGGCATCGCTTCTCAAAACATCAGTCGCCGCTATTCTATTACCTTTCTTTCTTTATCTTATCTTCTTTTTACAATTTCTACTTCTTCATTTATTGCATTATTTTATTTGTTTTCTTTACAATTTACTCCTTTTTACACTATATGTTATATTTCGTTTTTCCTAATAGTGCTTTCTATTACATATACAAAATTATAAAAATATGCAGCGACCTCTGTCTTTACTCATCAATATAGTCGGGTTTAGTGATAATGGTACAATTCATCATCATCATCATCATTTCAACCGATTGACGTCCACTGCTTTAGTGATCTTGTAAAGTATTCTATAAAATACGATATTGTGCTCTTTAGTTCCAGTGGCTTCCAGCGACACTTTTTATATCTTCCGTCCACATAGTGTGAGGTCTGCCAAAGCTGCGCTTTCAAATGCTGGGTCACCATTCCTGAACTTTGGGTCTCCAATGTCCATCGGATCTGCGAGCTATGAGCCCTAAGCATTACCACTTCAGCTTATCGACACGTTGGGCTTTGACATTACCCTTAGTTCTGCGGATCTCCTCCAAGCTTAGCCAATGGTACAATGATTACGTGTAAAATCATGATTGTTATGATCGCAAAAAGCAGAAGGGAACTGCTGTAGGTAAATATTGTTCATAGCACAAGGCTTTGCGTACATTTCCGGTTGGCTGGTATGCGTGGGCGCGGTTTAGCTGTAACGTTTAGTTCCGCCGCCACGCCGAGCCGGCGACCCGGATAAACTCACCCCCGCGATGTGCCGCCGGGGGAGCCTGCATCCCCCTTCACAAATTGACTTAAACATAAACCGCTGCTTGTTCCGCTCCACATCCGAACGTACCGGGGGAAAGGTGCTGCTTAATAAATCATCCCACTTCTATTCGAGTCTATCTTTCAGTCGGATCTCACTATATATCTACGCGGCGTGTTATCCGGCTTTTGCTCACTCCTTTTTGGATAAAAAAAAAGGAAATATTTACAAATAAATATTTAAAATACCGCTGAAGAACTAAGGTCGTCGATGTAATCCTTACACTAGACTTCAGTGGCAATGGGCCGAGGATAATGTCCCAAGGACTGACGGCAGAGGAGACAGTAAGGTCCTAAAATGGCCCCCGCTCCCTGATGAGTGAAGACCTAAGTTGTCGGAAACTGTTAATTTACTGTAATAAAATTATAACAGAGTTAATTAGCGCTAACAAAACCTAACATAAAATGTAAAAGAGAAAAGAAAATAACGATAAAGATAAAAATTTGGAGAGAAAGAAAAGTGAGATAAACTAAGAGTGAGAGAAGGAAATAGGATGATTGATAAATTAAAGAAATTAAATGAAATTGGTATAAACGAGCCTTGGCCCAAAATCACCAAAGAGAATGAATTAGAAATTAAAAAAAAGCCGCGTGCCAGTAAACGTAGTGCTGGGGGAGGCCTATATCCAGCAGTGGACGTTTATCGGCTGATGATGATGATGACTCAATACCTAGTGAAGCTCATTGCTAGAGTCTGTATGTATACATTATTGTTAAATATGTTCCTTAATAATAAACATGAAGTGAATCTGGCTCCGCTGCGCCCGGATACTCCGGCAAGTAAAATTATCCGAGGCAGTTAGAAGTTGTTAACTTCTCGCGACAAAATTAAGGAGGTGAAAAGTCGGGAAAGTTTTTATTGTTACGGTCCTGGGGATATATCTCCTCGCTGCTACCCCGAGCAGATGCCTACAGTAACTTTTCATTGCGCGCCCAATTTTCCTTAATAAAATATACGGCGAACTTCGATGCCGTTATAACTCTGCGATTAGCGTACGTAGGTTAGGAATACCTGGAATTGAATTCGATTTAACTGTCTTAAAACTAAGTTTTTAACTAGATATTGTACTTGTGACTGCAATATCTGGGTGTAAGGGTTACTATCACATAAGCCTTTACCACAAAATATTTTTTTAATTTAAGCCGTGTGCTTTACTTTAGAGAAAGGCGAGTGTCAGTCGTTACAGTATTTTGCTTTGAAATACAAGCAAGTTTAGGGCTACCTGCCTTTTAATAATTACTCCTAATCCATGTAGCTCTGGAGTTATAGATAGTTGCTGAACTATGTGTTTAGAATCCACCGGAAGTGGCCTTGAAATACAAGGAAGGACGACTGGTGATAGAGATAACTCACACCCAGATAAAGGCGACAGGTTATATTAAAAACAGGCAATTTTTTTCATTTATTTTTATTGCTAACCTTTATAATATCCAGCGCCAAAAATAAGGTATAATTTGATACTATATTTATTGTATTATAATTAGTTTAACAGGAGACAGCAGTAGTGAACAGAGTTCCGGTGTCGCCAATACTACAATGCGTCTATAATTGCTAGTTCTTCTCAGTCACAATCAGAAGATCAAAAGATTAGATAAAGTCCATCTTCCTTAAACAACTTGGCAGGACTCCCATTCTCAAATAGCTTATGTAACATCGAGTAACTTAGCCTTTATTTAAAAGAAATCGCCGCGTTCCCCTTTAATAATAAACTTCGATGGAGTTGTGAAACAGGCCATTTTGAATAGATAGTTTCATCGCAACACCGATTGACGAAAGACGAGGTGATAACTTTTTTCCCTGTGACAAAAGTTAAAAAGTCATTACTAGAGGGCGTTAAGTTAAAGAAGTTGCCATTGTAACTGCCAAGAGATTGCCTTAAGCAGCTCTGTGTCGAAAACGTCTTTTAAACCAAGGTCTACTTATTTCAATGCTTTTCTTCCACCTATCCATTCTTTCATGTCATACCGTGGGTTATAGAAAGCTCTGTTTAAAAAGCTTGATATACGAATACTATATTTCTTACATCTACTATGGTAGGGATGAGATATAACGTCCTCACCTCCAATATAGTATCGGCCCTTTTACAACAGTATAAGGCGCTAGAGGAACAATAATTCCAGAGAAAGGGTAGTACCAGCTTTCCCTATGGTCTTCAGCAGCCCAATTTCGTAAATATATTAAGACAGGAAAAGGATGAGGTCCAGCAAAGCTGTTCAGATTGTCATTCAAGGGAGACAAGAGGAGTTTGTGTAGGGTCACTACAATGAATAAGTCTCCGTGTACGGTACACCAGTGGGATATAACCAGAAGTTGTTTATTTCAGTTTTTGCCACTTGTAATTTCACCGACCTATCTAATTAAGGCGCTGAAGGTAAAGTGAGAAAAAAAGTATCCCCGGATCGTACTTTATTCACTCGAATAAAACAGCTCGGAGCATATGCGAGGAGCCGGCATCCACATACATAAATACCTAATACAGTTGCGGGATCTTATTCTGGGATCATCCGAGGCTCCGCCAGCGACGGAGCTTTGTGTTTTAAAATTCTTTCTTTGTTAGAAATACACCGAGATTTACCTTGGATCCTCGTATAGACGTACTGTGATATTATATTCATATTATACTCAATACTGATCGTGAAAGTTTGTAGTCATGCGGAGGTGTGGCTTCAGCGATCGAATAGACGATAGCTTAAACTATTTATATGTACTCGCTCAATCATACAATTATTGGAATATAGTGGAGTTTTTTATATGGTAGTTCTGCAGTCAACCGATACTGTTCCTGGTTTAGGTGTTTGCGATTGTGAGGAGCTGGTGAACACCAGATGAACGCCAAGCTAAGGTACGTTGTACGGAATAAAATATACCAATTGATTGAGGGAAACACAAATTACAGTTAAATTTTGATCACATTTGCATAATCACCACCAGCTTTGTTCAATGCGAAGATCAAATATAAAT
>DWHM01000088.1:0-11868 GCA_018247595.1 Losaria neptunus creber | reverse complement strand
GTATATATTCTTCCGCTCTCATGTGTCGATGGCTTGAAATGTTAATGCTTATTTCGGCATCATCAACAGCTTGCAGCAGTCTTCTGCTCGACAAAGGTTTCTACCACGGAAAGTCAAGACCGCTCATCATTATTATTATGATGAAATTTAAAATTTTATTGAATATCTGTTAAGTTGAAGCAGGTTGTAGATATAGCTTGGCTCGTATGTCCATAGCTTGAAAATGTTAATGGTCCTATATAATCATCAGCCTCGGCAGTCCACTGCTGGGCATAGGCCTCTTCCAAGGAACTTCAGCTACACTGTATATAGGCTATGCTGTTATATAGTCATAGATCAAAGGATAAAAAACCATGGCATCAATTAAACTGAGCACGGGAATCGAACCAGAGACAGTAGATACCACAACTATAATTTTGACTTCAAAGTGTAATTTGTGGTCGTTTCTGTGTGATTATAAACACTAAAAAATTTGATACCTACTTTTATAGTTAGTAATTGTTATAACAAATCAAAAACAGTCGCTGTTTTTACTGGCGGTAGATCTTTTTTGCCGGAGACCGTCTAGGTAGGTACCGCAGCTCCTATTCCTACCGCCGGATAGTAATCTGCAAATATTACTTGAAGATTGCTGTGTGTTAGTGAGATTACTGTGGTAACGAGATTTGACATCTTTCGCCTGAAATCCACGAGCGCAATGTGGTGCTGTGTACCATCTCAATCAGTGTCGTGTTATGGGCAGGCGTATAAATTACCAAAATGCGATCACCATGTTCGTCTGGTAGTATAAAAAAAATGCTAATCGGATATAATGAGGAGCTGGTCAAAATGAAATAAAAAAATAAAAATAAAAATTCATTTATTCATCACCACAAACCAAGGCAATTTACAAAAAGTATTGAGTTATTTTTACATATATGTGGATCTCTGGTGCCTGTGACAGGTAACAGACCCGTGGTACTGGTAACCAGGTCTCCAACTATCGTGCGACGTTACTGTATAACTTATTTAAACAAGTCTGATTATTTGTACTGAGTGAGTGTGTGTTGTGTATGGGTGTTTAAGTAATAATAAGAATAATAAGCGTGTGTGTGTGTGTCTGTTTGTAAGTGTGTGTGGATGTATGTGTGTTCGTACACGCTTGCGAAGCTTGAAATTTAATAATAAAGTATCAAACACGTGCATTATGATTACAATTATGTATGTAGTAATATATAGAAGTTCTATCTTCATACGATTGGGTAAGAAGCCATTTTTGAACTGTTGTGTTTTAATTTATAATGATTTAGGAAATATATATTAAGGAAGTTGTGTAATTTTTTATAAAGATACGGTCCCAGAAATACGAAAAACTTATGAGAGAAAGATGATCTAAAAAAGTCAACTTGACTTACTGGGTTTCTACGAGTAAAACTAGGATTGTAGCCTATCAACGAATGTTGTTTGAGAGCGGCGTAAAGTATAAATAATTGTCGTGTTGTTAAAACTCTAGCCTCCTTGAACAGTTTCTCTGTAGGGTACAGGCGAGGCTTGAAGTAGCATACCTTAAGCAAAGCTCTTTGTGCACGTTCAACCTGTATAAGATGAGTTTTTGCGACACCGCCCCAGGCAGTAATACAATAATTTAGTATCGATTGGCAAAGTGAAAAATAGACCATACGTATAACTTCTTCATCAGCTGAATGCCGTAATTGTTTAAAAATATATATTAGTTTACGTACTCTTCTTGATAGATGATCAATATATTCCTTAAAGTTAAGATTACAATCAATTATTATACCAAGGTATTTCGTTGAAGTTGTATTTTCGATTATCGTTGAGGGCTCGCTTGTGCAACAATGTTGATAGGCCATTATATGCAATGAATCAATTACGGGGTCTGTAGTATTACGTATTGAAAAATTCACCAGTTTAGTTTTAAGTATATTAAGGGTAAGGGCATTTTTAGTCAGCCATGCTCTAACCTCGTCAAAACCCCTTTGAGCAAAATGATAAGCGACCTTCCAAGATTTTGCAGCGAAAACGAGTGCTGTGTCATCCGCGTAACTAAAGACCGATCCGCCTTCAAGATTTATATTGCACAAGTCATTTATATAAACAAGAAATAAACTCGGACCCAGTACGCTTCCCTGCGGGACTCCGAATTCAATCCAGGATTCAGAACTTGTGTAAGGACCAATTCTGACACATTGAGATCTATTTGTTAAGTAGCTATGAAATAATGATAGCTGGTTTCCTCTTACACCCAATGATTCCAATTTTTTTATTAATATAGGTATAGAGACCGTGTCAAAAGCTTTGGTCAAATCGAGGAATAAGCCTATACACTTCTGACCACTATCCAGACAACCAACAATATGATTAACTAGGCTATGAACAGCATCAGAAGTAGATAAATTTTTCCTAAAGCCGAATTGATTCTGTGAAAGGAGTCCACGCGATTCTAAGTATCTAGTTAACCTAGTATTAATAATTTTTTCTAATATCTTTGAGATTGCACTCAACACCGATATAGGTCTGTAATTTTCAACACGATCTCGTTCGCCTGACTTGTAAATAGGGTACAGAATTGCCTTTTTTAACAAGTCAGGAAACACTCCTGAATTAAGACTGAGATTACATAAATATGTCAAGGGGCGAATAAAAACATCTTTGTGCTTTTTAAGAAGCACAGAAGATATGCCATCCCACCCAACTGTACTATTATTTTTCAATGAGTTTATTAAGCCTTCAACTTCTAACTCATCTGTATCGAGCATTACAAAAGATTCTGATTGTACTTGGGAAATATTTGTATAAGGCTGTTTAGGTATCTTTTCAGCAAGTTTCTTCCCTATGTTAACGAAATAAGAATTAACATCATTTATATATTTTTGTTTACATAAATTTGTTTGTAGTAAGTCCATTGCGGATGAGCGTTGTTTAGTTACACAATTTGAGGCGGTTTTTATGACATTCCAGAGTTTTTTTGGATTTTTTCCAGCTTTTCTAAATTCATGTTTCTCATAGTCTCTTTTGGCTTTCCTTAATAGATTAGTGCAAAAATTACGATATCGTTTATAAGAAGTTATCAATATGTCATTTACAGGGTGTTGCTTCAATTTTTTATGTAAATTGTCTCTATGACGCATGCATTTTAATAAACCAGGTGTAATCCATGGTTTTATAGACCTACGTCTACAAGATACAGTTATCGTTCTTGTGTTATCAGAAATCGCTTTAATAATGGGCTCTATAAATAATTTAGCGGCAAAATTAGGATCTTTTTCTTTGTAAACCTGATCAAAATCTATTTTATGCAAATCATTGGCCAAATTAGCATCATCAACTTTTGTGATAGTCGGTTGAATTAGTATGTCCTGTCTATTTCTGGATTTTGGGAGACCTAATAGGACTGCATAGTGATCGGTAATAGTAACTTCCAATATTAGAACTCTGACTGGGGATACTGTACGCAGAATTGCATGATCGAGACACGTGGTACCATGAGTAGGTATTGTATGTCCTAAGAAAAGCCCATGATATGCTAAAAGATCTAAGTAATCTATTGTCTGGCTCCCTCGGTACCCACTAGCAATATCAATGTTGATATCCCCTACAAGAGCTAAGTTACTAAACGATTTAAATTCCTTTAGTACAATATCTAACGATTTTAAAAAAGTAGATACATCACTAAAAGCATAAGGCCTGTATATTGCTATAATTGCTAAATCATTATCTTTGGTAATAACGAGACAGTTTCCTTCTGAAAAATTTGGTTCACATATTCTTATATTCGATAATGTTGTTTTTATATATACTACTAATCCATCATTTTGATTATAAGTTTTCAAAGTTTTATGAGAATTATATCCACTTAGTACTGGAATAACTGGGTTGCACGACAGCCAACATTCAGATAAAACGATTACGTCACAAGCACTTTTTATCCTTTCTAATAAAGTTAAAAGGCCTGAAAAATTGGCTTTTATACTGCGAATATTTTGTGACAATACAGTGAAGTACTTACCATTTTTTGAAGGAAGTTTGCGTATACATTCATCAGGGTCACATATTAGTGAATCACAAAATGTAAACCTATCCAGATCAGTTAAGTAATTGTTTATGTCTGCGAATTTTTACTAACTTTATAACACGAGTAACATGTGACAGTTAAGCGAAGAAAATGGCATATCTCACTCTCCATTCGCACAGCGGTTAACAGTATGTATACAATGTCTGAAAGCCTGTTGACAATAATTTGCACGTTAACTACAAAAATGGCACTACGGAAGATAATTAATGTCGTTTGCGTGATTAAGTACTCACAAATATTTATTATTATTTGGAGGTATATTTGTATAGTTTGTGAAGTTTTTAAGTGTAGGTACAACAATATTAAATGTGTTACATCTAAGAGTAGGTGAGGCATATTAAGGCTAATTACACACTCGGTTAAACAAAAATAATTTTCGAATTTTTTAGCAAAATTGAGTAAAATAAAAAATCTGAGTATTATTAGTCATGTTGTCTTTAACGTGGCCAAGTCCGATTCTTTTCTTATTTCAATACGCTCTCCGCCATCAGTCTTCCGGATAAAAATTCTTCCGTTATTGGTCCAGCAGTATTTGTAATTTAAATCCTTGGTCACATTACGTGTCATTGCAAATAGTTTTCGATCTTTATGTGTTAAGCTTTCCGTTATATATATAGGAACCGAAGGACCCGGCAGGCCAATGGCGGAAGAAGAGATATTGTGTTTGAAGTTTTTCATTTCGTTCATAATTCTGTTTTTAAGTAATACCGAAGTAAACTCAGAGATAACTACAGTTTGCCCTGTTTTTTTCTTGATTCTGTATACATTTCTGAGTTCCGGTTCTGTAATTTTTATTTTTAAAACATCACATATCTTTTGAACGATGTCAAATAGGTCTCGTTGTGTCTCATGCTTTATATTTAGTGACGTCATAGGCAAGTTACGAAACTCGATAACCGCAGACTTTGATCTTTTCTGTATACCTTCAATTTGGTTTTCTAGGCTTTGTATATGTACGAGATTTTCTTTCTTTTCCCGTTCCAGATCAAGTATTTTATTTTTCATATCTTCATATTGTGAGGCGATGAATTGCAACGTTTTCTCCAGCTCGGCGTTTGTTGACTGGATGGATAAATTTTGTTCTTTAAGCTCCGATATATCGGAACATAATTTTTTTAATACTAAATCTTGATCTGTTTTCCAATTCGTAAGCATGGTTAGTAATTCATTTTTCAACGTTGTCTCTTGAACTTTATCTTCGTTTTCATTTCGGGCTTTTTTTAGTCTTCTACTCACATAAGTCACTGGATTATCTGGACATGAAGGTAAGGTATCATTCTGCGACGCTACTTGTAGCACTTTACTTCCTGATGGAGATTTTCGCATATTCGACATGTTCTAAAGTTATAAAGTAACTTTACTATTTTTTTCTTCACACACACAACACACGCACGACTGTTCACTGGCGCGCCACGAGAGCGAATCGAAAATAGAGACTAGTTAGGATATATACATAACATTACATTAACTTGAAAGACATTAAAGTAAATGTAAAAAACAAGTTAAGACAATGAATCATTTCAATCGTATAAAAAGCAAATACTTACTAAAGAGCAGTAAGGGTCTTGAAGGCGGTACTTAAGTGTTAAAGACTGCAGTACGCAGAAGAGCTGGTGATGGTCGAACTGGCACGGATCAGCCTGGATGTAGTCCTCCATGCCGTGTTTGCGCGCTTTATCTGCATCTGGGGTATATTGAAAGATAATATACATGTTTACATCTTCATTCTTTACTCTTTTTTTAGTCTCTATTACTGCTTCAGGGTAAAAGAGACTGATACTCTGTCTTAGATACTCCGTAACTCTTGCAACTTATCGGTCAGGATAAGATGAAGTACAGGATAAGTTGACGAGAAATCCGAAATAAAAAGTCTATAGCTCTTCCGGTTATGGAGATATGAAAGGTCAAATTTGACACTGTGGAAGGGGGGAAAAGCAAATAAGAAAATTTTCATTGAGAATCGAACTCGTAACCTTTGTGTCCAAAGCATGACAATTATCCCTTAGGCCATTCCACAGGTAATGACCTTATAAGACTAGAACGTGCCGGACCCTGATTATAAGAAGAGGCATTACATGGTGGCAATCAAATATTAGTTGGTGAAGTTTGCTCGCTCTGTATCCTCTAGTTCACATATTTGACAGCCAGATCACAGCTATGCTCTTATGGCGGCAGATTGTCATAATTATGTTGGTAACTAGCCAGGTGGGTTTGAGAAACCCTACCACTATCCAAATACCACAAAATGTGGCATCGGAAATGAACCAAGGATCTTTGTGGTGGACTGCGCCACAGAAGAAATCAATGAGTCTCTCAGGCTGTTTTAGTTATAAAAGTCAAATATCTTTTAAACTCTTGAAAATATACAAACCTCCCATTATCTTGATATGTGTGTCGGAAGTGGTGGGGGGTGTCGGCTTGTGGCTCTGGCCAGTGGCGCGGTACAACGCCATGACCCATAAGTGGCACTCGTTCTCGTCGCTTACCCCCATCAGCACCGACTCGCCGTCTCTTACCGCGTTCATGAAGTACTTCGCTCCTTCCAACTCTATGTAATTAGTTTTATTTATTAATATTTTGTTACCAGAGTATAAACATAGTTTCCTTTTGGATAAAATGATAAATATGCTGGTGGAAGGACGGAAGAGATGAGTAGGATCAGAGAAAATCGATTGTACGAAAGAAATTATGCGCTTAAAGAAAATGGATTTAGAGTTGACAGATGGTAGAAGGATGGAAGAGAGAGAGAGACCCTGTATAGACGGCACGTAAAGAGACAAAGAATAGAGATGATAATGAAAAGAAATCTTTAAAGAAAGAAAAATATGTATGTACATAAATCACAAATCACATTAAAGTGGTCGCTGAACATAGGATTCCCCAATTTAGTGTGACTTTTTAAGTTGCTATAGTTGATATTAAACTGATGCTGTCTTTACTCAGTTTGTTCGTCCATTGATTTATGCTAATAAAGAGATTTTTAGTTTCGAGAATGCAAATATTTATAGAAATGAGAAACTAAAACCTTGAACCATTAAAAAAATATATTTTTGAACTCACCTTGTCCGACCATCAGTTGGGCTGTAAATTAAATTCATTATTAATACCAAAAATATTCAAAGCATTGTTTAATAAACATAAACTAACCCCCCTCCCCCATTGTCCTCCGTCATAAACACTTCTAATTAGTTTCAATTCAAATCAGGGACGTTCACATGATAGTAAGTGTTTAATCCGACGTGGCGTTACTTAGGATGTTAAAACAGCTTCAAATTGAACATAGTATGATGAACAGAACATAGTAATGTTCGCACAGTGCTGTTTATCAGCTGCAATAGGATATAGTGTGGTATCTATCCCGACGGTCTTCGGCAATAGAGACCTTGCACCAGTAAAACCAATCGTGATTCTGATCGTGAAGACAGATATATATGAATTTAAAACCACGACGCTATTTTTTGGGGATTGGCCAAAAAACAAACCTGTACAACTAGCTTAACAAATTGACCGTACACTTACCACTTGCTAACTCTATGTAATCAACAGTGAACCCGTCAAGTTGCATCATCTCCGCAGGCTCAGATTTCTTGTCCTTGTACGAGCACAGCGCGAAGGTGTACTGGCTCACTTGCACCAGCACCATGTAGCGACGTTTCCACTTTCGCCATACGTTCTTACCGATCACATGTAAGTATCTGGTACGAAGGTCATGGTATCAATATCGCATAGTAGATGAAGAAGGAAAGAAATAAACTATGAAGCATGGAGACGATTGATGAGCCATGAACTCATAACAATGAGAAGCTATTTATGATGTTTTCCAATCACCTCACTGCGCCTTAGTTTCATGAGACATTAAGTTTCATTACTCCAGTTATTTCATTACCTACAGCGCTGTTTAAACTGGATCATAGCAATGATCACAGAGGCCTCCAACAATATGTAGTCACCGTAAAGTAGTATACAATAATTACTATGTTCCTGTTTAAAAGAGAATGTAACTGGTACAGTAGGAGGTATAGTTCAAGACAATAGGCAAAATGCCGTTTATGTAGATCACCATGACTACCTAAAGAGTCTTCGTGAATAGACACCTTGTTAAGTTTCTTTAAATACTTGTGCATATTGTTACCATCAAGTATTAAGTAGGAAATTAATGTATTTACCCGCAATGCTTCATGTTTAGCGGCTTATCCATTCGACAAGCGATTTTGATCCTCAAATCTTGATCAGGTAAGTTCTTCGGTACTGTCATACGGTGCCACTCCGGAGCCTGGATAGATTGTAGTCTTAATATATACAAAAGAACCGTCTTAATGTTCCCTATAGCTAGGACTTGGGATCTTCTCCCAAAATGAGTGAAGGAGAATGATTTATCACACTGGTCAAGTGCGATTTGTTGCGATAATATACCGGTTTTCTCTCTATGTTTCTTTTCACCGGAAGCTAAAGGTCGGCAGCGATCAAACTCTCAACTCTTTGAGTTTCAGCACTTCAATTAGAATTTCACATGTAAGTATTAAAAAGTACAGAATGAATGATCTCACCTTACTTGATAATGGTGTGGGTCGTAAGACAACTTTGCCTAGCTCCTTGTCCTCTAAAGCGAGGACCCCTGGGTTCTCCGTGTACAGTTTCACCTTCACAGCGGGCAGTGGCTGAGTTGTGCTGAAGTCACCTT
Organism: Losaria neptunus creber; assembly: GCA_018247595.1. Taxonomy (NCBI): domain Eukaryota; kingdom Metazoa; phylum Arthropoda; class Insecta; order Lepidoptera; family Papilionidae; genus Losaria; species Losaria neptunus. Next base: position 3,112 of record DWHM01000088.1, on the reverse strand, counting down.
GTGTATCCCACCTAAACGTCATAATTTTATAAGTTTTTTTGAAATCATCTTTAAACAACAAAGCGAGAAGTCGAGCAAACCTTGCTGTTAATATGGAGATTACTTTGGATGTTTACATAATATAACATATACGAAGCAGAGCAGCTTGGAAACAGTTATTTACTATTTACTACGATAAATTTTTGCATAAGTTATTGTTTCTTTCTACTATTAATTTTTTTTTATTCTTTTTTGTTACGTACATGTAAAAATTATAAATCAACATAGATACGACGACAACGACCAGTAGGCGGGTCTGAAAACCAGCATCACTTGCTGAGACCTCTGCCTTTTCACACTAACTATCTTTATTGTTTAGTTATTATTTTATGTAATGTGTTTTAGTGTGAATAAACGTCTTATTATTATTATTATTATTATAGAGGCGTCAACATACTAAAATACGCTTGCCCATAACATCGCGGCGCTGGTTAAGATGGTATACACCCCCCGAACCCCACCTTGTCGTGGCGGTGGGGCTCTAGGAACCGTGGCTTGGACACCCACGGTGAAGCTAAGAGGAACCTACTGGCAGGCCCGAGGCGTGGGGCGTTCGTGTTGGCCATTCCAGGTGAGTTTGAGCAGCTCACCGCGAATGTGTGCCGGTGGGCTGCGGGGGCAGGGTACGGTGAGTAAGGCGCTGTACTTACTTCCACTGCAGCCGAGATGGAGTCGCGAGGGAAGATGAGTGTCGGTGTTGCGTTGCCGCTCTCCCTATACTCCGCGGCCGTATAATGGTCGGCGGTAGAGTCAAAGATCAGATCCACCGCAGGGAGCCGGGAAAGCTGGTTCCACCGGCTCTCATGGCCTTTGAGTGACGGATTCAGAGGGATACGTTGCCCACATGTCCAAAGGCCGGGAGCAGGGCACGTTGTGTTCCGGCGCGCTCTACCGGAGAAGGAAAGGGGAAGATTTTTTCCCCCCGAGGTGGAGCAGCGCAAGCGGCCCGCCCTGGAGGGGTCGCGCATGTCTTTTTGTTCCCGTGACCCTGCCGTAAAGCGCCGAGGTGGAACATCGTGGAGGTTTAAGTAAGTGCAAGTCCGTCATAACCTGTCTTTGTCCCCGCGAAGGCAAGTATGCGAAGGCATTTCCTCCACGTAAAAAAAAGGATGGTATACACAGCGCCACATTGCGCTCGTCGCCTGAGATATAGGTGTGAAGTCTCGTTACCCCAGTAATTTCACTAGCTTATAGCACCCTTCAAACCGGAACACAGTAATGTTTGCACACTACTGGAAGTACGAGACTTAACATCTTATGTCTCGAAACGACAAGCGCAATGTGGTACTGTGTATACCGTTTTAACTAGCGCCACGTTGTTCTGGGCAAGGGTATCACTATCAGATATGCGCCATGCTCGTATCGTCGCCTAATCGAATAATAAAAAAAAATATTTCTATATACTCATTCATATACGCTAATGCACATACATACATAATAATAAAACAAACGAAACGTTTTATTTATTATCTATTTAATTAAATTATTGTTTTGAACGTTGAATCCTTTATCGAAGTTTGAATATTTTGATATGTTTATCACTAGAAAAAGGAGGAAAGGTTTTAATTTTGAATTTCTGTTATTTGGTCACCGATAGTTTGTTATCGGTCACCAAATAACAGAAATTGAATGGAAAATGCTGTCTAGTTCATATCTTATTTGTCGATCGCCCTCGGTATCGCCATTTTAAGTGATTCCAAATTACTAAGTACAAACTTATATCCCAAAGCGATGAAAGCACTACAGCAAAAACTTTTTTTTAACTACCGGCTAACACTTAATGTTATCTCCACACAGTTTTCAATGATAAAGAGTGTAGAATAATCTGGCTTTCATATGTTGACAGCCGGAAAACAGCAATGCTGTTATGGCGGCAGATTTACAATATTCGGGAGATAGTAAGCCAGAGTTCCATCAGCACTATCATTCTCTGCCTTCTCCTATTCATCTCGTTCATTGCGTAAAAATATATTTGAATACAGTAAATTTTACTACTGGGAAAGCATGATATTTCCTAGGACAACATAGCTGGCTCAATAAAATGAAATTTTAGTTGTCTACCTTGCTTAAAATTCACGTAAACATTTTATAATAGAGAAATGCAATCTTTAGTTATTACTGTTTATGGTATTAACAACAAGGTTGTATTCACCGTATTTAATATCTGGTACAGTGATAGAACTCTCGGCAATATTGGTGGAGAGTATGATCTTCCGGTGGCCAATCGGTGCACGTTGGAAAACGCGCACTTGCTCGTCGGCAGTAATAGTCGAGTGCATTGGAAGCACCCACCAGTTGTACTTGCCACATTCTTCATCCACTATTTTCACTCTAGAAAATAAATGTTTGCTTAGCAATAAGGAAAAAAAATGGTGAAAGACATACATTTGATATAATAAAGAAAAACACGATTAGAGGAAAAAATATTCCTGAAATCGTAGCGGTCTCTAATTTAAATCCCAAGCCATACATTGTGCACTTTGGTTGGTGGTAGGTTTTATTCTAACGTGCCTAACTAGATTGTACTCTCATAAATCTGTGGACATAATAGTTTTGCTGTATTCAAATTGCCGATATATAAGAGCCACCCACAGCTTCATTATCACTTAAAAGCATATGAAAGGTAAGTATGTAAGTATGTAAGCTATATAAAACAGAAATAAAGTTATTTAATAACCAACTTACAAAACGAACGTAGGTTGCGTGAGAAGGATAGAAACAGTTTTAGGTAGGTTGAACAACAATTTAAACTATGACCTCCGATCAATAAAATCGACAAAATTGAACTCAGCCGGTCGAAAAATTTAGCGTTAAATGTAAAAATTTAGTCATGACCAATCAATCATTATTAAATACAATTTATTGTATTAATCATTAACAAATGACGAAAATGGCTGCAAAAATTTTATTTAAATTGTTAATTTGGACTTTTTATAAGAAAAGTAAATCAGTTTTTATTAAGTTTTATAAATATTTATTCTTATTTCAACACCATCAGCCGATTTACGTCTACAGCTTGACATAGGCCTCCCCAGCGGTGAGGGGATTTGGGTCAACTCTCTTTATTTTTATT
>DWHM01000087.1:0-11935 GCA_018247595.1 Losaria neptunus creber | reverse complement strand
CTAAACACCTTATGTCACAAAGCGAGCGAAATGTGGTGCTGTGTATACCATCATGATGAACGTCTGTCTGGTCTCGCCGTTTCGTCGAATTTAAAAAAAAATGTGAGGCGCGTGTCACCATCTGGTGGTATCACCGCCCCGTACACGTACTCCGTACCTTAATTGTGTTGTTTGTGTATGGCTTACATTGCATGCGAATCGGACGGCCAGCCGCGAGAGCCACCGCCGTCGCCGAAGGTACATGCGTATATGTGGCTTCATTTATATATTTCTTCTTTTATTTTATTTATTCAGAAAACCAACAGCGTACACAATATAAATATTTTCTATAAATAAAGTACATGAAGCTAATTAGAGCTTTCCATATATAACTTAGTGGTATGCGCAGAAAAAATATTAATAAAAAATTTGAATTTCAATTATTGAAGGACAACGAAAAAGAGTGAACAGGAGAATAAAAGAAATATAAATGACAGTATAAATGAAAGTAAATGTGGAAAATCTGATAAAAAACAGTAAAAGGCATTTTGTTTAGTCGTAGTTAATTAATCTTCAATCTTGTCAATAATATCACTAACAATGTATTTTATGAATGCAGATTTTTTTTTAAAAAAGAACATATCTGCACCAGCAAATTCTGTGTTATATAGTCGTGGCATTCTTATCAATGGGGAATTAGATGCATAGTTTGCCGAACGAGCTGGTACATGTAGTAGCTTTTTTATTATTATTTTTATAAACTTTCAAACGTCAGGAATATATAAACGACCCTTTCAATTTTCTCAATGCCAGAACGCTAAGCTTTTTTTCACACAGTGACCCAGGTCCAGTTATTCCACTAAACTGGACGAGTATTGTATTTGGTACATGTCAATATCCTCAAGGTAGTTCTTCGCTGGAAGCTCACGATCATCAAACCCACGCCTCTTTCAGTCTTACAACGCATATTTCCACCGCACTACCCAACTGAGCTATTACTGCTTCAACGCTTACACTTTTATAAATTTCAAGTCGCCTTAAAAAAAAATCATGTACCAGCTTTTCAACACCACCATATGAACCATCAGGCCATAGTTCCTTTCCCAGTAACGCTTTTTTTGTTTATAATATATATAATTAAGATAACGTTTGTCTTCTATTTATTTGTATTTGATCGCTTTCTTATTATATTTTGACCTTATTTACATTAAATAGAATTCACAACCTTTTTAACCCCATGCCCTATTTCACACGATTTGTTCTTTTGTCTTAGTCCATATTTACGAAATTCTTCGTACAGGAACATCGCAGCTCTCAGCTGCACATGGAGATGGAAGATGACTCGACGTCGGTGAGGTCGGGCGACACGCCGGACATCAAGAGTGAGTTACTGTAAATTTCTTATTCGAAGAAAGGTTCACGTGTTTGTAAGTGATACATCTGCCCGTAATCACATGGCGCTAGATAGGATTACGAACCCTGCATAACATTCTGCTGACATAATAAGGCTTAACACCACATCAGTAATGTTTTGCACATTAATGTTATGACTACAGAAGAAAACCGGCTCAGTATGGTGTATCTTTGACGGTATACGGTTGTTTATTTTTATATTATCATTCCCAGTGTCGGAGGAGCCTTCGGGCGGCACTCCATCGCCGCCAGGGGCTCCGCGGGTGTCCCGGCCCGCCTCCCCACAGCCGACGTCCACGCCCACCCCCACGCCTGCGCCCACGCCTGCATCCAAGCGTCCGCACGACGACGACCACCAGCTCGCTGACAGGAAGGCACCTGTTAGTATTATCGATCATAGTATATACCCTTGAGGACTATGATTCTTTCGCCCGTGTTATCCATTCTGAATAATACGCTGTGATGCATAATTTAGGCACATCAATCCATAAGTATTATTTCACAGGCCCCCAAAAAGGAGAAAGGCCCAGCGCCACCGCCCCCTGCGTCGCCGCAGATAACCCAATCACCTCCCACCACTCTGCCCGTCACCCCCGTCGCTCCTGTCACACCTATCACACCAGCGGCAACTGCGATTGCTTCTACACCTACCACCCAACCATCTTTACCGTCTCCCGCCTCCGCATCCCAACCATCCTCGCCCACGTCCACGGTCGCTCCTACGGATAGCCCTGCGCCACGCACCCCCAAAAAACAACCGGCTCCTCCCCCGCCAGCTACGGCAGCCGCCGGAAGACAAATTGTCGATCAGGTAACTTATTTTATTATTAACAATAATGTTTCATTCTGTCTTTATACCACGTGTTATAAGAAATAAAGCCTCTTCCTACTCCTCATTTACGGACCTACAAGTTCCCCTTAAAAAAAGTGATAGTACTCTATACAACAAATTTTGCTACATATTTGTCTTTTGTGCAAGTTTACGTAAAACAAATTTAACGCGCATATTAAATGTAGCTAAATGAAAGTTCTCCACATCCTCCAGGTATGCAGAGAAGCAGAAAAAGTCCTCGAACAGAAATCAGACAAGACACCGGAGAAGTTACAAATCAATGAAGCAAAACCAAAGCCAGTTCACAGGCCGGCCACGCCCGAACACGCTAGAGAGAAGAAGGAAAAGAGAGTAAACGCAGAAGCGAGAGTGAACGCAGAAGCCAGAGTTAACGCTGAGGTAAGGGACAAAAAGGAACGCTCTAGATCCACATCCACCGACCTGGACCGAGTTGTGGAGACCAATAGAGTGACCGCTGAGATCAACAGAATAGAGAGAGAGAACAGATCACGGTCCGTTGACGACAAGGACAGGGTGAGCGTGGAGGTGACGAGAGCGGGACGGCTGGAGAAGAAGGAATATTTCAGATCGAGCTCTGTTGAGGACCAAGAGGATAGGAGAAGACTGCAGAGCGCGGTCGAAATAAGGCCTGTCACAGTGAGTCTTTGAGTTAAAAAATAATTATCCATGTATTACAATAGTATTTACTGTTATGATATTATATTACTGCCGAAGACTGTCTATGTAGGTATCACCGCAGCTCCTATTTCTACCGCAAAATAGTAATGTGTAAACATTACTGTGTTCCGGTTTAAAGGGTGTTGTGTGATAGTGAAATTACTGGGGTAACGAGACTTAACTTACGTCCTAAGCCGACGAGCGTAATTTGGTGTTGTGAATACCATCTTAACCAGCGCCGCGTCGTTATGGACAAGCGTATCGTTTAACACCAGGCAGCCTTGGATGTCTATTCAGCTCATCAAGTAGTAAAAATAAATGTACGAACTTTATCTTTTGTCTTAAGGCGACGAGCACAATGATCCAGTGATTATCATCCTAACTTCTTTCTAACAAGAACTATATTATTATAGTATCACTTACTATGAGGTGATCGTCCGTGTTATCACTACATCAAATAAAGAAAACTCACTCCTGGACAGAAGATCCAGTTCAAAGTACCCTCTTTCGATATCGGGGTTAGCAACGCGTCAGTGGTGCCTCAGGTGCTGCTGGCGTCTATAATCTTACATAGTAACTACTTACCATCAGGCAGGCAGTATGCTTGTTTACCACCTTAATAGTATAAAAAAAAGATATGTAGTTGTAGATTTTTAACATGCAAATTCAGTATGTAAACGGTTTCTCCATTGGTTTATAAAAAAAATCTAATGACCTCAGCCTCCATCTTCGCGGTCTCGCAACTCCGGCGTGTCCGCGGTGTCTCCGGCGGCCGCGGTGACCGTCGTGGCTGTGAGCGCGGAGCCTAACTCGCTGGCGGCCTCGCCGGCCGGTCTGGTCACCGTCACCACCACCCACCCGCCGGTGCTCAACACACTAACGGTAAGAATACACCACAGTATCGTACTTTAGATTAAGAATATGGGTATAGTAGACATCAAGTCCGCTTGTCCACCACGCTGATCAAGTGGTGGTTTGATGGATATCATGTGTCTACAAAAGGTGTCGTGTGTTCCGTGAATGGAATATTTTGGTTTCTTCACTGAGTGTTCTCTTCACCAAAAACAACATGGCGGAGGTGAGACATATAGCTCTTAAGACCTCATAAACTGAACTATTACGAGTGCATTAATCATTATATTTCATTTATCTCCAACTGTTTGTCTCTCACCAGCTGCCGCCCAATGCCGTGACGATATCGACCACGCCGCCGATCGCCGACGAGGTGGTGATCGTGGGCGCCGGCTCGTCGTCAGATGATGACTGCTTCGCGCCGTCGTCACTCGACTCCCTCGACTGCGCCAACTCCTGCAGTGGTTAGTTAGATTTTTAAAAATAAATTAAGATAATCAAATCAACCTATATGTGGTAATAGTTCGGATGATATGTGTTGTTAAGTCTCGTTACCCCGGTAATTTCACTAGTTACAGCGCTCTTCAGATTGGAACATAGTAACAATTGAACACAAATTGCTTGACAGTAGAAATAATCGCTGTATTGATATCTAACTAGATGTTCTCTAGCAGTAAAGCCTGTAACTCCGTAAATTATTGTAAATGATCATCACAGATTTATTCAGGATTCAATAAAAAAAAATTGTACTTACCATTTTACTAAATTGTGTTTTAAGGAGTAAATAAGAACTAAATAAAAACTACTCATCTATTATATAGAGAAAGGCCGCGGCCGTCGGCTGGACAGCAGCGAGGTGCTTATCCTGAGCCCCGGTGCTACCGCCGACTCCGGGGTCTTCGACGAGAGCGTCGCCAACGGACTCAACCTGGTTAATATTATAAGTTATTTTTAGGAACTACAGATTCTTTCAGACACGGAAAACCTTTTTTTTAATGCGGTGGATTCCTTTTACGGACCATCCGCCGGTGCCCTGGATGGGCCCGACGGGATGTGTGGGACTCGCCCTGGGCGGCCCCTACCCACTAAACCTACCGCAAAAGTTATCAACCGTTATGAATGGGATGCCCCGGATCTATCAGCGACAGGGCACAGTCACGGAAAACCTTAGCACTATCACTCTTTATCCTACTATTTACTTTTTAGCTTTGATTAATTATATATAACAGACTTATGTCCTGCAGTAGATATCCATCGGTTGAAATGATGCTGATGATGAAAGAATATGTAGTTGAGTCCATGTCAAGCAGCAGACTGCCGTGGGTTGATGATGATGATGATTGTTGAATCTAAGAAGCGTAGTTATTCATATTGATTGGTTGAACTGTGTTGATGTTTATATACTACAATGCCATCTGGTGGCAACAATGGTGAATTATGAAAACGCTTAAAAAAACATTCATTTTTTTCTGGTCATTAGCTGTTAAATTGTGTTGTAGCATAGCTGGGTATTTCGTATGTCTACTTTGTTTTCTCTTAATTTATTTTGGGGCGCATTCATTGCTGGACGCTGGGTGAATATCTTTGGTTACCCATACATCCAATAGTGGATGTCTGTCGGCTGATGATGATCTTTTAAAAGTTATCTATTTATTGTGTTTACATTATAATATGTGAAGATTTTTAATATGTAGTGTGTGTATATTGTAGGACACATCGCACGTGTCAGTGGTGACGGTGGGAGCGGAGGAGGTGCGCGTGCGCGACTCGGCCGCAACCCACATCGCGCTCGCCGCGCCACGCCTCTCACCAGACAGCTTCGACAGGTGAGCAAAATATTTATACATATATATATATAACCTATGACATATGCGATACATTCGTTTCCGGCGCCACAGATCCTCATAAATCTGCATTGGAGTGTTCCATCTGCCAACATATAGGAGCCACTTAAAATTAGTTTATTATTAAATAATCTCTATCGGTGATAACTTATAAATAGCTCCTAATTTTATTCAATGTTATAAACTAATGTTATGTCTTATAGCCGCAAATTGTCCCCCAAAATAAAACATATATTTTTTTAAACCTGTTAAAGATATAGAAAACAAAATTTCTTCTCTTTTGCCAAACTGTTGTTCTAAAACGGTACTTGTTGGTGACAGCATTCTTATTCACTATGATGGCGAGGTGAAGCAACTCTTGCACCTTATAGTAAGTGATACCCGTTCCCATAACAATGTCGCTCTAGTTGGGATGATGAACACTGCACCACAATATGCCTATCGCTTTGAGACACTAGATATTAAATCCGAAATCGACATGTATGTCGATAGAAATATGAACTGGTGGTACTTACATAGACAATCTCCAGAAGCAAAGTTCCACTTCAATTATTTTGTCAACTACTTTCATTTGATCTAGAAGATCCCAGTCGGACAGCGGCTCTGTTGCATCCGCGTCTTCTAGAAGAGGCGCCGACGCGGACTCACTCGCAACCACCGCCTCGCACGATTCTGCGCATGCGCACAACATACTCGCCATTGACGCGCATCTCAACGGCGGCACAAGGTATCACAATATATATATAAATATACCATCATACATAAAGGTATCACAATATATATACAATATCTTTAAACCAATGGTTTTTCTCCGGGCGAAGTAATGTGATTAGCAGGTGACTCACTTGAGGGTAAATGATAAGCTTGCCCGTAATAATGTGACGCTAATTAGGATGATATACACAGCACTATATTGTGATCTAAGTCGTGATAGCCTAGTGGTTTGAGCGCCGGCCTTCCACTCCGAAGGTACAGAGTTCGAATCAGATCTGCACCAATGAATTTTTCAATTTATGTGCAGTTAGTTTAACACCAACTGATACCGCGTGCATTGGCGGTGAAGGAAAACATCGTGAGGAAACCTACATATCTATGTCATGACTATCCGTGGTCGGACTGGTATGTAAAATGGAGAAGGCAATGGCAAACCACTCTATTACAACTTCCAAGAAAGTCGTAGTGTGTTTCACTACACATGATGACCATGACCCTCAGTCATGAGGAAATTCGATTTATTAGTATATTGTGCTCATAAAATCGTATCGTTACACCAGTAATTTCATTTGTTATAATGATCGTTAATTTAGAACCCTGTATTGGGAGTCATCATTACCTGGTAGATGTCCACTGCTGAACATAGGCCTTTCCTAATAATGGGGGGATACGGGCCGTCTCATACCATGCTGGCCCAATGCGGGTCGGTGCGGAGCCAGAGCGTCGTTTGTTGATTAGCAGAGTACACCGCGAGCAGGTGAGGTTGCCTAGGGTCCCCGTGAGTTGTATGGGGGGACCCCTTGCACCCTGCATTGTGGGTGGTACCTATTATTTGTTTATACAAGATTAAGTAAACATTATTAAAAATTCACTACATTTCCAGGATAAACACGGACAGTCAAGATCTAGACGGCGGTGAGCAGGTTGTGCTGAGGCGAAACCGGCAGGACCCGTCCAATAGGATACAGAGGTCAGTGCTTCAGATCCAAGTACGCTTGTAACGTTATTTCATAGGCATAGTAAAGATGGCGCTGTTAACTGTTGTATGCGCAATGTTGGTGGTAACTAATACAGATCAAGTTAAGTGAAGATACTACTACAATTAAATTGTGGCTATCTTAATTTAATAACATAAAATTTTGGTTTACTACTTAGTTACTGGTAGTAGGTCTCTTTTGCCGGAGACCGTCTAGGTAGGTATAACCGCAGCTCCTATTTCTACCGCCAAATAGTAATGTGCAAACATTACTGTGTACCGATTTGAAAGGTGATGTATGCTAGTGTAATTACTGGGGTAACGAGACTTAACACCTATGTCCCAAGGCGACGAGCGCAATGTGGTGCTGTGTATACTATCTTAACTAGCGCCACGTTGTTATGGGCAAGCGCATCACTTACCATCAGGTGAACGGCTTGCTCGTCTCATCGCTTCGAAGAATAAGAAAAAAAAATACTTTGTCTGACTCCTTTAATAGGATATATTAAAGGGACCAAAGTATAGTGTAATTAGGCCATAAGGAAGTTTCTATGCTTACGAATATCTCTGGCCCAGTGTCTTGCTGCTATATCGAAGCAGTACGTTTAAGGACATAAAAATTCTGTTCCATCAAATTCCTATTTCTTTTTTTTTACGACGAGACGGACAAGGCGTTCTCCTGATGGTAAGTGATACGCCAGCAGTTAAAAACGGGGCGGTGGTAAGGTGGTATACACAGCATAACATCGCGCTCGTCGCTTTGAGACATAAGGTGTTAAGTCTCGTTACCCCAGTAATTTCACTAGCATACAGAACCCTTCAAACCGGAACACAGTAATGTTTCCACATTACTATTTGGCAGTACAAACAGGAGCCGCAGCGGTACCTACCTAGACGGTCTTTGGTAAAAGAGACCTACCGCCAGTACCATATCAACAATATTAAGTCATCTGAAAGCAATCGGAGCAGTAAAGAAGCTGGATAGGTGGGTTCCGCATAACTTCAGCGAACATCAGCAAAGGAACCGCTTCGAAGCTTAGGTATCCAGACTAAAAGATGAACCATTTTTGCAAGAGATAGTCACGAGGGTTGAAAAGTGGGATACTCTTTGATAATTGCAAGTATTTGGCACAATGGTTGGACAGAGATAAAGCTCCAAAACATACCCCAAAGCCGAGTATACACCAAAAAAAATTATCGGCGTCTGTTTGGCGGTCCAGCGCGGCTGTTATACACTATAGTTTTATGAGACCTGGGCAATCGGAAACGTTGGACCTCTACCGTAAACTGTTAGAAGAAATGATGAGGCAGCTACAAATTAAGCAGCCGCGATTGGTCAACCATGAGCCAGGGAGAGGCCAATCCTCCTGCAGCATAACGCTCGACCACACGAGACCAGATCGATGATACTTGAGCTGCAGGAACTAGATCCAGAAACACTGTCACACAACCAGCACTGTACTCACCAGATGTCTATTACCATTTTTCCGAGCTCTGGACAAGTTTTTGCAAGGAAAAATATTTAATTCGCAACAAACGGTGGAAAATGCTTTCACCATTATATCACCAGAGCTGATCTCCAGATTTTTTATTTATTTATCTATTATTATGCTTTCGTTAAAATGTCAACGTTGTACTAATACTTTAGGTGCATATTGTGAATAATTACATTATTTATTGCCCGAGATGTGATGAACCAAACTTTCGGTCTCAAATCGGTCGTTTCATACTTAAAGACCTAATAGCTACGTTTTTTTGTTTATAAAAGAAATATCGAACTAGACATGCTTTTCAAATATTTTTTGTTTTAATACATTTTAAAAATAATAGCTAATTGCGCTTTAAAATGCTTTCTACCGCTTTGTTATCGGCAGTTTAAATAAAAGTTATTTTACTTAATCATGTATACTACGCTTGTTTATGTTATATAATAAACCGTGAATTATTTAATTGTTCTGAGATAAAGTTTACATTTGCTCTTTACAGTTTAAATCCAATTTAAGGCCGCCCTTCGCGACGAGAGTACTTGAGTACAAAGACCCAGCCCGCCGAGGGGACAGGGATGACGGTGTGGCAACATCGCTTTACTGCTATTGATCTTCATGCCCGACATTCTAGCGCTTGAAGTGGATTAACATTTATAACCGTTAGACGTCATCGCAATGTAAAGCGCGTAATGCGCTTATTAATTACAAAACCGACACACGCACATGAGTACAATATAACCTTAGGAAGCGCTTTCTGAACGTCATCGGTTTGATATTGTTAGACGAAGTGTTATTTAAAGCGCTTTAACATGTGCTGCTGTTGCGCTGCAGGTAGTAAGTAATCAAGTGTGTCGTGATTTATTAATGTGTGAGTTAGCACAGGACGAATTGGCGCGAGGGCGTACGAGACGTCAGTGGAATGTGGCTGACAGGTAAAAGATGGGGAATATCCATAAATAGATACAAGTACGGACACACGCTATGTACAATTAGTATATACTTTTTGAAGGGTTCATCTGATTGAGAATTTCTTGTTCTTATTATCATATTTAAATTGCGACAATAATAAAATTGTACATCAAATATACTGTTTAATTTTGTTATCAGGGATGATGTATTAGACTGTCATCTTTTGTAAATAAATTAAAAAAAAATTCAATCATGTTGAAGATTAAACAGAAGACATAATTTCGTTGTAAGTAGTAATTATATAGAAATTAGTTTGATCTAGACTCGCAATCAAACACTGCAATCGTATTACGCATGCGCATTACACACAGCGCAAACAGAAACTGTTCAGCGAACATTTGTATCGAGTCATAATCACAAAATTTTGTGCTATTCTTCAAATAAAAATAATCTATGGGATCCCATAAGAACCTAATTTTACCGCAACATCATATTTATTTGTAAGTAATATTAATTATCTATATTAATGCAGAGAAGATAATAAACACATAATAAATAGATGGGAGTTGAATACAGTTAGACTGGGAATCTTTGACTACGCACCCATGATACGTCTTTAGTATTGGCTTTAGCAAAGCATTAGCCTTAACCTACAAGAAAAATATGAAAAAAAGCGACGATTCCCAGAAGGACCCAATCATCAACCTGGAGAGATTTATCAAAGCATGAAAGTCAACGTTTTTGTGTAATTGTATAACTAAAGTAGCGGCCATTGTAATTGAAGTTCCGATAACTGATGCCTTAAACAAGATTTTGAATGTATGGATAAATAAAAAAAAATGTAGTAAAACAATATTTGGTAAGAAGTCGAGGTTGGTCGAAAATCATGCACAATCTCTGATAACAGTTGATGATGATCATCTAATTGCATTTGCATCTACTATCAAGTAGAAAATACTATTTCTTACTCATATAAGTTTTATCTTTATTCATCATGTTATTAAATCTCTTTATAACGTAAAATATGAGATGATTAAGATGATTCTTAGTAGAAATAGTCCATTAAATCGTGATGATATTTAGAAGTTTTCCAAGCATATTCCGATGGTAATTTCTGGTAACTTTAAGTCCCTCGGAGAAGAATACAATAATACTTACGTATTAGTGCGCGATGGTAGAAATGGATGCTGTATTTGGGTTTAATCGAATGATCTCTGGTAGAGTTATTATATAAAGGGTATCATTATTAACATGTCGCAGACATGTCATCGAGTTAAAAAAAAATATACATGTGAAGTCTTTATACTTCATTTCAATATTCTTAGAGACAAAAAGGTGTGGTAACAACTAAATGTAGTCTTTGAAAGTGTTAAAAAAAGGTTTTATATAGGTAATCATATACATAAAAATGTTAAGGCCTTACGGAATAAGTACTTAGGTATTAAATATATATATTGGTGGTAGGTCTCATTTGCCGGTGATCGTCTAGGTACCACCGCAGCTCTTATTTCTACCGCTATCTAATATACAAACATTACTGTGTTCCGATTTGAAGGGTGCTGTGTACTAGTGGAATTACTGGGGTAACAATAACAACTTATGTCTCAAGATGATAACCGCAATGTTGTGCTGTGTATACCATCTTAACTAGTGCCGCGTTATGGGCAAACGTATCACTTACAATCAGGTGAATGCCTTGTTCGTCTCGTCGAATAAAAAAAATACGCTGATGTTCTGTACTATAAGCCTAACCGTGTTCCAATAAGAGGTACTGTTTGTCTTTTCGCTTTGCTACGACAGACATTAATCCTCTCGTCTGTCTTGCGCGGCCTCCACTGATATGGGATGAGGGTCCTCATGCTCATAACCTTCTGCGACAGGTAGAATAATTTCTTTCTAAGTAGCTTCCGTAGTAGATGACTGGCCGGCCGAGGAGTCCTTTACCATTCTTCGATATCCAAGCGGGAGAAGCTAACTCCCGAATACGTTTATACTGTATAGTCTAGAATGAAATTGTTGAATAAAGTTTTTCTTTCTTTCTTTCTTTCTTTCTTTCTTGAAATTGCCTTTCAGACCTTCAGGATTTTAAATATATGTAGCACTATCCACCTGAAATTCTTACAAAGTTTTTATAATTTTTACTAGGTATGAGTTATGGTAGGTAGGTTACCAGAGACGACCACCGAAGGAGTTTTAGTGGGTATAAATCCCACATAACCCTGACTTTCCCCCAGAAGCACGGTATCTTTAG
>DWHM01000086.1:0-11972 GCA_018247595.1 Losaria neptunus creber | reverse complement strand
ATTAATGTAATAATTAAGTAAGATATGATATTGTATAAGATATTATTAGAATTTAATATTCATAATCCCAGCGGGTATTAAGTGGCTGCGCATAAAACCAAAAACCTTGGCAAGATGTTAACGTGTTACACCATACCTTACGTACAATGTTTGTAATGGCTAAGTGTGATCAAATTTAATGATTTTTTTGTATGTTGTTTTGATGACAATTTGGCTATTATATTATTCCTACGTTACGCATTTTTTAAGTGATAACCAATTTAATTAAAAATCAATTACTCTGTATTCGTGTGTTAGCAAAGGTTATATTTTCGCAGACTAAATAATAAGACTGTTTCTATTGACGTTTAAATGAACTATTAAAAACTTATTATCTTTTCTGGATTAAGTGTTAAGCCTCTATCATGACACTTAAATAAGTTAAAGCGTACGACGACGCAGTGTAAGTTTACTCGTAATGGACCAATTATATACGCGCTCTGTGATATGATTATTATTTAATGCATGTTTGTAAATGGATATAATTGAGGAATTAAATTCGTTTGGTTATCGGTGCGAGGGTTGTTTCATTTAGAAAAACCTTAGGAATGGTTAATCAGCACCAAAGTCAGAGGAGTTTGATTTTATGGACAACTTTCTTATATGCTGGTGATAGATCTCTGTTGCCGGAGACCGTCTAGGTAGGTATCACCGCAGCTCATATTTCTACCGCCAAATAGTAATATACATTATTGTATTCCAGTTTTAAGGGTGCTGTATGCTAGTGAAATTACTGAGGTAACGAGACTAAACACCTTACTTCTTAAGGCGATGTGCGTAATATGATGCAGTGTATACCATCTTAACTAGCGCCGTGTTATGAGCAAGCGTATCACTTACCACCAGGTGAACACATTGCTCGTATAGTCGCCTCGGTGCATAAAAAAAAACCTAATTTTTTTTTCAGTGTATACAAGGACATCTAATAGTCAGTGACATATAATTTTAAGTAAGTACGAAATGTGCCACACTTTTAAACAAAACTGAATCATTGGGTGCAGTATATTAACAGCATTAATTATTTTTTAAAAGCCTTCAAAAGTATCACACGAAACATTTCACATTCTCTAAGCATGTAAACGGTTCGGGCTTTACCGTTTGTTAGAAGCCGTTTGAAAGAGTATCATTTAAAGGAATTCCTTGTGAAAGTAGATAGTAATAAAAAGACATCAGTTAAATGAAAACAGATTTATTTCTTCACATAGAACAAAAAATTAAAGCTCATTTAGAGATCGCGAATTTAGGTTATTACTAAAAAATGATTTTCTATTGAGGCCCCGGAAGCCAGTGAACTTAACATTCAGTTGTCGCCGAGTGCGCCGGTGAGGATGCGGGCGGCGCGCCGGTACCTGGCTGCGAGCAGGTCGAGCGCGCGGTGCAGCAGGTCACGGTTGAGCCGCCGGTGGCGCAGGCTGCAGACCGCCAGCCGCACCGCGCCCGCCGCAGCCGCCTCGCCGAACAGGTACAAGTCTACAGCAATTGGGGACGGTGACCAGCGAAACAC
Organism: Losaria neptunus creber; assembly: GCA_018247595.1. NCBI lineage: Eukaryota > Metazoa > Arthropoda > Insecta > Lepidoptera > Papilionidae > Losaria > Losaria neptunus. The sequence goes on along the minus strand of DWHM01000086.1, from coordinate 10,429 downwards.
TATAAGACAGCCTGATACATCGTGAGAACTAACCCAAACAAACTATCATCGTCATCAGCACCAGATGTACGTCCATCGCTGCACAAACGAATTCTTAGTTCAAAGCCATTGTTATTATGAAAGAGTTGACAATGTTCCTCAGTAGGAAATTTTTCATTGTAAAACTGGTTAAATTCGGTTGATCCGAAAAGACGGTCCAGACTTGCGGCTATACCTGATGGAACTGTACACCCCTCTTTACATCGAATTATAAGAAATCATCCTATCCACCTGGCATAACGGACATGACGGCTGCGCACGTCTCCTCGACATCGAATTCGCGCGGCTCTTCGTCCTCTGCGCACTCCGCGTCCGCCGACTCCTTGCCGTCGGCCATCCCCTCGAACACTACGAATATCTGCTCCCGGAGCCACGCGGCCAGCTCGTCCAGCCACTCGCTCAGCAACGACTCCGCTAGATCTATTGTGTGATACTTTTAAATTTACAGACTGCATAATAGCACAAAGTCAACGGAAATTCAAAGCATTTCAAATGAAAAATTTAGTCGGAGGGCAGTGTACTAAATTCTAACAACATTGCTGTGGGCAGTCGTATCATATACCACCAGATTAAATCAGTCTTGTATTTCCCGCTGCTTCGTCTGTTAAAAAAATTACAATAGTAATGCATTACAGAGCGTGGTAGGCAATTTACCAGCAAACAGCAGCGTCGCGACGCGGAATGCGACGTGCGAGTCGCACAGCCCCGCGGCCCCGCCCACGGCGCACGTGGCGCACCACGCCCCGCCCACAGCCCCGCACCACTCCTCTGCAAGCGGCCACCATTAACACACAATACATAACTGGTGCCTAGCAAATATTATATTGTAGTATGCCACGGTAGTATATTTGCTGTGCTGTGCCATCTGGTTTCAATACTGTAAGACCAAATGCATAGATTATTATTTAAAATTTACAAAGCTTTATAACTTTATAGTTATTATATTAAGGTGGCGCTGGTGAATATTTTTTTCACTATAAACATCACATTGTATTCTTACTCAGGTTTGTAATCTGGTGTTGAGATGTTCAGGAAGTCGATATTCAGTCGTCCCAATTGCTTATAATTATAGATTCAAATTGGTTTCCATGGATCTTCTTTATAATTTAAAAGATTAATGGTACCAAAATCTGCGGGCGGCACTGGTGGCTGGCGGTGCACGTCAGCCGGTTGTAGCGGGTCCAGCGCCGCGTCCGCGTGGCCGAGCGCGCGCCTCGCCCCCACCAGCCGAGCCACTGCGCCCCCGACCTGCGCACGCACACCCGCTTTCGGTTATTAACTCGATCATACCCTCCATCATCTCCCTTATCACCCTTAACCCATTAACGCCCAAAATGAAACTGCAGTATATTTTTCTATTGTTTTTCTATTTATTAGTCTATAAGGGATAAAATATGCTATATAAGAAGATAAAATGAAAAAAAAGTACATATCAAGTTTTAAGGGTGTACTCAGCCGTGTACAGTGGGCGCTTTAGGAGTGAAATTGTTTGAAACAAGGTCGTTCAACACATAGCGTTCTCAAACATATTTCGCAACGCCAGCGAATTCTTTGGTGACAGATAACACATCTCAATGGGTTTTCCATCCGTTCAGGATTATGACCATTATTGTTCCGACCCCCTAGTGCCGCTGAGGACGACGGACGGCTCTTAGTTTTCGTTGGACGTAAATAAGTCCGTGCAATAATTCGTCTGAAAGATAACTGGTCCATGTAAGTTATGTCTTGTTTAGTTTTACTGAGCAAAACATGTAGTCGCCAAGCATTTGATATCGACATATCTAACAAATAGGTCCACCACCACTTTTTTCCTTTTATTGAAATCCGATAAAGGCTGATAGACTGATCCATTTGGTCAACTCCACCCATTCCTTTATTATAGTTGACAAACATTTTAGGTATATTTACGTCAACCTTTTGCTTTCTGATGTTACACCATCGTTTGACTTTGCCCAGAGGCTCTATGTCATCAAAATTAGTTCCCATTGTAACGACATTATTGTCCTTCCAACGTACCATAGTTATCTCATTCTTTGTATCAAAACTATAATCATATTCCGTCCTAGGCTTCTTCTTCATATTTTTTACTGTGATCAGGGGACATTTCTTCGTCCGATTTTCTCGAACGGTTCCAGTACCTCTAAAACCTAGTCTACCCAAATCGAGCAACAATTGATGATTGGTAAAAAAATTATCGAAATATACGATATGCTCTTTAGGAACTACAGGCATTTTAGCCAATAAAGATTTCACGACTCTCGCACCAAGGGTATCATCAGAAGGTTCTGTGGATTTTCCACAATAAGCATCAAACGCGTAGCAATAACTATCTGAACTTGTCGCAGCCCAATTGCGATAACCAAATCTTACAGGCTTTCCTTATATAAATTGTTTTGATCGATGACGCCCAAAATATTTGATCATGGACTCGTCCACAGACTAGCTTTCATGAAATACACCCCACTGACTAGAGTTTCGCTGAATCAAATCGCATAATGATCTGAGTTTGATTTGCAAAATTTGGCGGCACATAAAAGTGCCGCGGCACAGTGGTTGAGAATCACTGGTTTAGAGCATAGTCGACATCGACCTTGAGTGGTCATTGTCATGAAATGACCAACGTTGTCAAATCGTGACGATTAGACTGGTTTGGTTTGTGGTACCCTTTTTTTGTTTTTGACACCAGCGCGTTCGCATTCCCCCATAAAATTAAGGTATAAGATATTCGCGAGTAAGCACACGAGTAATATACTGTGAGAGTTGTCTGTATATCCGTAACGCGCTTAAGGTGTTGAAAGGCATAGATAAAAAATTATAAGTTTTTTTTATTAATTTTTGAATGTAGCATTTTCTGGACGAAAGGATATCCAGTTAGTTTAATGAAGCGAGAATATTAATGGAGGGGGGTACGAATGTAGCTGGGTACAGCACTAACTCACCTGGCCGGGGAATCCCCCGCAGAGAAGCACTGTCGTGATAACTGTTGATGAGATAAATCTGCTGAATTAATATAATGATTAAAGTAATAATAGAAGACCACAGCTAGAATAAACGTGACGATAAATTAAAACCGCGGACATATCGCAAAGAGTGACGCGCAACCTGACGGTTAGACGTGGGTTATAATAGGGCAAACGTAATATCTGTTATTACTTTTACGGTTGCGCTAATTACGTATCTGGCATTCGGAGGATTGAAAAAAAAAAGTATAGTTTTATCTTAAACTACTTTATTAATGTCTAACTTGCTATTACAAGAGAAACCTATTCTAAGTTGGATATAGTATCTCGACTAATTACTATACTACATTAAGCGTGAGACCTACTCGAGGTATGAGATAGGAATCCTTTCTTATAACTAATTAATTATAATATTAACTTATGTTGACTCGGCGATCTGGTCCGATTGACCTCAATGGTGCAGTCGACGACCAGCAACAGGAAATGCTGCATCGGCGATGTCCCCATGCTTTACGCATGTGACACTGTTCGCGGTCAACGACGGTGATGCAGCGTCAGCGATAGACCTTAGGGGTCCGTATTTAACTCGCTTTATCGTTTTTATTTTCTAAACAATAATCTATTGGGCCAAAGGTACTAAAACCCAAAAACCATTTTTAAATTTCTTAAATATATATATAAAAAAAAACGTTTTGGGTGTACTGCTTGCATAATGTGCAGTAGAAAAGTAATATATTTTTATTAGCATTTTGTAGTATCTGTATAAAATAGCAACAGATCTTCGCTTGTTGGGAAATGAGGAATTTTATAATACATTACAATATAAGAGTAGAAAATATCAGTGTAGTGTCGATTGTCGGAAACTCTATTAAAGGATATCATCGTCATTATCCACAGCCTGCAACAGTCCACTGACTTAGGTCTCTCCCAAGGAACGCTTAAAGTGATATACATCAACAGCCGATAGACGTGCACTGCTGGACATAAGCCTCCCTCAATAATTGGAGGGTTTGGGCCATTCCCTACCACGCTGGCCCAATGCAGATTGAGTGGCCAGAGCCTCGTTTGTTGATTAGCAGGGTGCATCACGAGCAGGTGAGCTTGGCTTGGCTCCCGTGAGTTGTTAGGTGGGACCACTTTACACCTAAAGAGATATATTGTTTCACTATGATTGCAACATGTATATGTATATATTACCAAAACTCTCACGCTGTACCATATATAGGTCGATTTGATAATGTTAAGGCAACAAAAAGATAACAATAAGTATCTTTTATGGATATTTAACATCTTTGTAATTAACTCAGTAGACATATTTATTGTAACTGATGCTTTGCTTTCTTTTATATCCATACTAATTTCATGAAGTTATAATGAACTTTTTATTTCGTTCTATAACCAATATTTGATTTCCTAGACCTATACCGGGCGACGAGACAAGCGAGGTGTTCACCTGATGGTAAGTGATATGCCTTTCACTGTCAGCCGAATTATTAGTCTGTCGAGGTTTTCTCAAGGAGCTACAGAATGGAGTGTTTTACAAAGGGTGTGTTAAGGTCCTTCCAGTGTCTTCAACGCAGCGGTGGTGCCTCTGGTACTGCAGGTGTCTATAGGCAACTAATTTTTTTTATTCTACGAGGTGCCGACACGAGCAAGGCGTTCACCTGGTGGTAACTGATAGGCCTAACCATAACGTGGCACTGGTTAAGATGGTACACTCAGCACCACATTGAACTCTACGCCTTGAGACATGTGTCAAATCTCGATACCCCGGTAATTTCACTAGCATTCAGCACCCTTCAAACTAGAACACAGTATTGATTGCACATGACTATTTGGCGGTAGATACAGGAGCTGCGGTGGTACCTACCTAGGCGGTCTCCGGCAAAAGAGACCTACCACCAGTAATTGTTGATTACTGTCAGGCAGGCTGTATGCTTGTGTGCCACCTTATTGGTATAAAAAAAATGCCTGACCATAAGGTGGTGTTCGTTAAGATGGTGGTATATACAGCATCACATTGCGCTCTTCGCCTTGAGACGTAAGGTGTTAAGTCTCATTACCCCAGTAATTTCACTAGCATGCAGCACCCTTCAAACCGGAACACGGCAATGTTCGCACATAACTGTTCGGGGGCTGGAGTAGGAACTGTGGTGGTATCTACCAGGTAAATATTTCTTTAATATGAATAAACCCTAATACCTGAAATAATTTTAAGTAATTGTTGATGTGTACTAAATTAAAATACGTACAGTTTTATAATTTTTATGTTCTCCACAAAAGTCAAAAGGGTTACAGATTCGTCTTACTAATTTTAATGCGATGTTTATTTATATAAGGTCGTCATACGGCCCTAGAGCACTAGGCGTCGTAAGCCACGCTGGCTGTTTTCCTGTCTTTGGAGACACGGAAATACTCCTGAGGAAAGGATTTTCCTCTTGCCAAGTTTCTTTCTTTCCTTGGGTTGTCTTCTTAAAATGAGTCCGTCGGGTCTCAATCTGGCCTTTATAAGCCGGTACGCAACGCCTTACAATCTTCTGGGAAGATTGCTTACGCGTTTCTGCTAGGCGGAGTGCGGCTCCCGAAGCCGTATCTAATGATGTAGTAGGTAAGCGAGGCTGCCAGGAGACTGCTGGCCACAATGGTGGCGGCCGTGGTACCACACGCCGCGGCGATGGTTGGTACAACCGTGGGTTGGGAACCAATTGTCTCGGCTGTCGCATTTTCTTTTTGCGATGCGGCTTGTGGTCACTTTCCTTTTTTTTCAGGGCTTGCGGTCCTGGGTATCTACAAGAGTTAAATTTATCTGTTTTTAAGTGTTCTGATAAAAATAACATATAATGTATTTTAATTGGTTTATGTCACATTTAAAAAAAAATTCCTACTGGTGTTAGGTCTCTTTTATCGGAGACCGTCTAGGTAGATACCACCGCAACTCACATTTCTATCGACAAATAGTAATGAGCAAATATTACGTGTCCGGTTTGAAGGGTGCTATATGATAGTGAAATTACCGTGGTAACGAGATATAACAGCTTATGTCTCAAGGCGACGAGCCCAATGTGGTGCTGTGTACCTTAACCAGCGTCATGTTGTTATGGTCAAGCGTTTCTCTTACCATCAGGTGACCGCCTTGCTCATCGCATCGTCACGTCAAATAAAAAAAAAATGATTTCTTACAGACGCTCGATGACAAACTTTTATAAAGTTGTACTATCCTATATCTTTTATAGTGAAAAGATATGTTTAATTTGTTTATGATTTTTGTGGTTACAGGTACAATCGATATACATAACACCGTATATCTCGTCTAGTAGTATTGACTAAAATCATTACACAATAAAGTTAGATTCACTTTAAGTAAACAATTATATTTTTACTAGTACTTACAATCTGGTACTAGGTGAATAAGGCATGCGTGGTTTGGTGCGTATCTTTTTGGGTCCACCTAAATCAATCACGTCCTCTAATTCATTTTGGGAGCTGTTGCAAAAAATTATATATAACAATATAAATCTAAACAGTTATAATTTATCAGTGTACGCAGTAATTAAACAGAGTTTACTATAAGCCAGTAGATTTTTTTTATAACAAATTGAATTATAAAGATTAAAGAGGGAGCGTGTTTTCTACTTACAGTTTGGTTCTAGGCGAGTAAGGGGTTCGGGGTCTTAGCAGTTTACTGGGACCTTTGAGATGAATGACGTGCGGGATATCACTGCGAGCTCTGTAAATATATTCATATACATATTAAAAAAATAAACACTGCTCTGAGAATCGCCTTTTTAACTGTCAATTTTGCGATATATGTGTGTATATCGGTATTCAAATTTTGGCCAACATCCGGTTGGTCGACCAGAAGCAGAAGAGCAAAAACTTTTTTTTTTAAGAGGAACACTTAAATATATTTCAAAATATGCACCATTAAGGTAGTTGGTGACTTTTGGTACCACTTCCGGTTGGCCGGTTATACCGGAAATACATATAAATAGTAATTTTTATACGAGGAACACATTTTGTATAAGAATAATGTCAAAAATATGCATAGCTATGGTACATAATGGCTTTCGGCACCACCTCCGGTTGGCCGGCCGGAATTGGATATGGCTAAGAATCATCTCCGTACCTACCGACCTGAATATTACAGCCAATTTTCATTTTGGTCGGCCTTACTGTTTGGCCAGGGCGCGACCATAACGAAATTCAGACACATACATACGCACATACACACACACACACGACTAAATCATAGTCAATGCAAAATTGACAATGCATAGCGTTTTGTTTCATAATATATTTTTTTATTCGACGAGGCGAAGTGGTACGCTTGTTCATAACAACGTTGCGCTGATTAAGATGGTATACACAGCACCACATTGCGCTCGTCGCCTTGAGAAGTAACATGATAAGTTTCGTTACCCCAGTAATTTATTAGCATATTCCAACCGCAACAAACTGTTTGCGCATTACTAATTGGCAGTAGAAATTAATAAATAATAGCTTAGGAGAGCTTAGGTGAAATCATCAGGAGATATCTGATGAGCTTGATTTCCTCACGCTACATGAAACCATAAGATATCCCTCTTGGTTGTGGGAAGAATATTTTTCTTTATACTCACGATGTTTTTCTATTCCTAATGACCATTTTGTGGATTTTTGTCACATACAATTTATCTATATTTAATTTTTAGTTTGACATTTTAATTAAAAGTCACACAATTTTCGTTTCATTTCTGTTTAGTTGATATTTGCTTCGTAATATACGGCTTCTTCGTACTTTATATACAGCTTGTATGTATATTATATACAACCTGTATGGATATTTATATAGGATCTTTAGAAGAGAGTAGTAGTATATAGGATCGTTAGTTATAAACGAGAGATTTTTTTGAAGATCCGGCGTACGGAGAGGTTTTTCAAAGGCTCTACTGAATTAGGTTCGTCAGAAGAGAAAAGATTTTTGTGGAAACAACGATCTGGTTATGATGTCTCTGGAACAAATGGAACTTGGTCCCCATCACGAGTACTCTTCAAAGAGTGAACAGCATAATTTGAAAGATGTTTAATATGATGATGGAATATGTTGGAGAGATATAATTAGAACGGAGCTTCGTTTCACAAAGGAGTCGCAATCGCGCATGCGTACATCTCCGCCAATCGGCGATCTGGAGCTCTCGAAAATTCCAGGGACCTAATCAATACCATGGCTGGAAATGTGCCCAAAGACCGGAAGAGGTTCTCGTGTACTATATATTTTAGGTTCTATACTTTACTAAATAATTAATAATGCTTAGATTACTTTCAAAGTGTTTCTAACAGTAATTGGCTTCAATAAAGTAGTCTAATAACTAATATATACAAGCTCTAAGATCGCTGCTGTTACTGAGGTAACGACATGAGAGTTAGTGTAGTATGTAACATCGTAACTATCTAACATTATTATAGACGAGCGAATCACTTACAATTAAGTAAATGTACTGCTAATCCAATAACTTTATTGTTCTATCCACCGATGATGATTTATGTCGCATATCATTTTACTGACTTACAAAGCTTATAGGTCTCGGAGACATGTAGTCCATAACCTGAGCAATATTGTATAAATATATGGTGTATTTCTTTGAAAGTGAGACTAGTCTAACACAATTTTAATTATAATGAAACTTTAGTAACAGAAGGAATTGCAAAAATAGTCAATGTATTTGTAGTTACTACTCTTAACATCAAGCTTTATAATAGAACGCAAAGTACCAATTAGTATCAGGAGTAGATAAAAAGAACTAAAACGGTCTCTTAGAAAGACTACCCAGAACCATGGAATCACACTTCTATTTAACATGATGTTAAGTGAGACAAAGTCCATGATGTTGAAGTGAAACTGGAACACAGCGAGACTGTTTTGGTGGCTGACTCCAGTATGAGGACAACATTTTTTTTTAATCGACGAGGCAACGAGACGAGCTAGCCGTTCATCTTATGGAAAATGATAAGCTTGCCCATAACAACGCAATGCTGGTTAAGATGGTATACACAGCACCGCATTGCGCTCGTTGCCTTGAGACGTAAGGTGTTAAGTCTCGTTACCCCAGTAATTTCACTAGCAAACAACACCTTTCAAACCTGAACAGAGTAATGTTAGCACATTATTATTTGGCGGTAGAAATGGAAGCTGCAGTGGTATCTACCTATACGGTTTCCAGCAAAATAGACCTACCACCAGTAAAGAACTACTACCAGTAAAATAGTTTTTAGTATACAATAGGTTGAGGAGAGGGAGATTTACGAAATGAAGGAAAAAATATTTCACACTTATAAAGCCGCCATGATTACATGTCACTCACACATCTTTATTTAGGTCACAGGGAGATGCGATCGATAATAGGGGGTTACAAGCACAGTTCTGGAATATTCCATGAAGTATGATCGCTGATTGGTTGGAGCAAAGCGCGTGCGTCAGAGTACCGCAGCATAGGGATGAGTTGGAGGGCACTGCTGTATATTTCCATCCCCAATTCCCCTTCCCAATTTGAACTATCACCTTTAGAAACAGAACAAAGAAAATTTAAATTTTAAAACCAACACGATTTTCCTTAATTTCGTAAACCTCCCTCACCTAAACCTTTCATCCTTATATTGGAGTCAGCCACCAAAACAACATCGCTTGTTCCTGCTTCACTTCAACATCCATGGCCTTTGTTTCAATTAACATCATGTTAAAAAGAAGTGTGATTCCCTGGTTCTGGGTCTTCCTTCTAGGAGACCGATTAAGTTCTTTTTTATCTACTCCTGATACTAATTGGTACTTTGCGTTCTAGTATAAAGGTTGATGTTAGGAGCAGGCATAGACTATTTTTGCAATTCGCTTTGTTCATCATCATCATTTCAACCGATTACGTCCACTGCTTGACATAGGTCTCTTGTAAAATATTCCACAAAATACGATCTAGTGCTGGATTCAATGGTTCCCAGTAACTCTTTTTACATCGTCTGTCCACCTAGTGGGAGGTCTGCCAACGCTGCGCTTTCCAGTGCGGAGTTGCCAATCAAGTACTTTGTGTCCCCAACGTCCTTCGGTTCAGCGAACTATGTGCCCTGCCCATTGCCACTTCAGTTGTTACAATTTTTTTTTATTACAATTATTATTGTGATAGACTAGTCCCATTTTCAAAATTTCCCTTTATATATTTGTAAAACATAACCCAGCTTATGGACTTCATATCTTTAAATCAAATAAACTGAATAAGTCAATAAAATGATATGAGGCATAAATCATCATCGGTAGATAGAACAATAAAACTATTGGATTAGCAGTACATTTACTTAATTGTAAGTGATTCGCCCATCTATAATAATGTGGAGCTTGTTACGATGTTACATACTACACTAATGTCGTTACCTCAGTAACAGCAGCGTTCTTAGAGCTTGTATAT